>CM073134.1:50991512-51234012 GCA_037039145.1 Fundulus diaphanus
AGGAAATGCGCATCTCACCTTCTCCACACCCTGTGGCGTCACCCGTATGCTCACACCGTCCCGTATGTAGAAGCCCAGAGGTTTGTTGGAGCCGTACTTGTGGAGTCGGACCCGCCTATGTGACTCAGGTAAAATGTCTACATCAATAATGGATGAGATCTGTCTGAAGTTCTGTGGCGGGCCAATCATGAGGCCCGACTTGTTCTTTGAGTGGATGGATCCAGAGCCACCTGTGCGCAGTCCTGTTAGGACCAGCCCTTTCCTGCGCCTCTGGAGAGAGTTGGTGGTGTAAGCAATAGAGTCACCCCCTAAACATAAACATACATAAGGAAGGTGAGTTACATATTCAGCTTTTCTTATCAGCGCTTGGAAAATATATTTGCTCCTTTATAAGTTTTATTCAAGTCATTTTTTAAGAAAAGCTAATAAATGTTCAAAGACATGTAGAATTATGATCTAATCAGTTAAGGAAACAATGTTGATTTGGCTTCTTTTCTGGTTAATGTGCATTATCACCTACCTTAACTATCTTTCTATATTTTTTATTTTGGTAAGAGAGCTGCTGTGGTGCAGGTAGATGTGCAGAAAGGAGATTTTTTTTCAGTGTTGGCCTAAAGAAAAGGGGATTTAAATATATCTGCTGAGTGTTAAACTCTACTGGCCAGTGACTATTTTCTCTCTAGCTGTTTAATTATGCAAACCCTGTCAAAGTCAGTTATAACACTACAATATCAAGCTTTCCCGTGTTTTCTTTGGATTTTCTAAATCCTTCACTAATTTATTTGTGGGAGCAAACAGCTTGACTCTTGGCAGTTCTTCACACGGGGTTGGATTTCAGCCTTATAGAGCATGCGTATCTATATAATCTAAAAAAAATTATGTTGCTGTATTTGTGTTTCCATAGTTTAATTGAATCCTGCTAGGATGTGGTAAGGACCAAAAATAAATAAAATAGAATCCAAACTAAGTAAAAATCAACAAGAGGGATCATATTTCTCCTACTTTAGCTTCCCTTCATTGGCTTCCTGTTAAATCAAGGCTCCTCTCCTGTGGAACCAACTCCCAGTTTTGGTCCGTGAGGCAGACACCCTGTCTACTTTTAAGACTAGGCTTAAAACTTTCCTTTTTGGCAAAGCTTATAGTTAGAGTAGTTTACATTATCCTAAGCTATCTCTGTAGTTATGCTGCTATAGGCTTAGGCTGCTGGACAACATCAGGGTCTATTTTTCTCACTCTGCTGAGTTCTCCTACTGTTCTCCAATTCTCAATGTTTGTTGTTATTTCAACTTTTAACTTTTTGTTCTCTGTAATCAGTGGTCTGGCGTTCTGTGACATCATCCAGGAGAGGCAGATCATCCGCTATTACAATATAACATAGAAAGGATTCCTGGATCAATGTGTGCTTCTGTGCTTTCTGTGTCTCTGCTCTGTCTTCTCTAACCCCCAGTCAGTCGAGGCAGATGAGCGTTCACACTGAGCCTGGTTCTGGTTCTGCTGGAGGTTTTCCTTCCTGTTAAAGGGGAGTTTTCCTCTCCACTGTCGCTTCATGCATGCTCAGTATGAGGGATTGCTGCAAAGCCATCGACAATGCAGACGACGGTCCACTGTGGCTCTACCCTCTTTCAGGAGGAGTGAATGCTGCTTGTCAAGACTTGATGCAATACGCTGGGTTTCCTTAGATAGGAAACATTTTGACCAATCTGTATGATTTGATTGAATTTGACTTTGTAAAGTGTCTTGAGATGACATGTGTTGTGAATTGGTGCTATATAAATAAAATTTAATTGAACTGAATAGATATTTCCCCCTATAGTGCCACAGAGGTGAAATTTGTCTCTGCATTTGGCCAGAGAGATAAACTGAAAATGTACCAACACCGAAATTTCTGACAATAACCACCATCATTTTGCCCATGTTGGTATTTTTTGGTGTTTTACATTTTTTTAAAGAAAAGTTGTTGTCTTGGCTGTGTAAAGGTAGGCTATGCTCATGTCCCTTTAAGACACTGCACTACCTGTACAGTCAGTAGTCATGTGACTCCACCCCATCCAGGTGAGGGAAGCAATCAGTGGTCAAGGGTCTTACTCAGGGACCAATAGTGACAGACTGAGTTTTGAACCAGCAACATTTGAGGCCTCTCCAAGACACAAACACCCTATTCCCTAACCACTAGGCCACCCAAATAAACAGGAACAGGTCCTAAAAGACATCAGTTTCTGCTGCTGGTGGTCAGAGGATGCTTCAGTCAGTCTGTCCCAGAGCAGATGTGGCTACAGATGTAGCTCACCATGGTTAGAGTGTGAATGACTTGATTGTAATTTGAAGAGCTTTGGGGCCCTCAGGACTTTATAAAGTGCTATACAAGTATAGGTCATTTACCAATTGATCAAGTTGCACTAGATTTATGTTTGCTTTTTATTTATTCTTCATTTTTTATCTAACAATGTAACATACAGTACTTATACACGTACCCGTATACAAGGTGAACACTAAGCCAGATTGCCACGTTTTTTTTGGACGCGTCTTAAAGAGTCTGTCATATAATTGCCACAGCTCTCCAACACCATGTATGCTGCAGATGTGCGACACTGCAAGTGAACAGGTAAAACTGCTACTTAAATATTCCATCAAAGGTCAAATAATAACATTACTAAATCAAACATTCTGCAGTGCTTTCTGTAGTGATGAACATGTACTTACCTGGACAACAGAAACCAACAGCTTGCTCTACTTTCTGTTTCATTCAGATAATAGTCATCTCACCACGTAGAGGTGAGATGACTCATTGAACCTTTATGTAACCGTGATGTCACGGCAAAGGAATTCTGACGTGACAGAACCCTTTGACTTCCACTACTTTATTCCCAGCACATATGCCCTATTTAGAACCAGACCACATGAAAGATGTGACATGGTTTGATGTTCCAATAAATCCCCTTAATTTCCTCACATTTCGATTACTGTAAGAAATGCTTCAATATTGAGGAATATATATGGCAGGTGAGGAAACAGTGTGACCCTATCTTAAGAACCATATAGTTTTATTGTTTATACATTTGAGATTATGAGGCTTCATCTGGAAAATGTTTAATAAATGACGACTTAATAATGGACATTAAAGAAAACAACAAACACATTTTAATGTTTAATTTCAACAAATACTAAAAGAAGTATTGACAGAGAATTTTCAGGCACCAATAATGGGTAAGAAAGATTAAAAACTATGACTGCTGATGGATTATAATGAAGCTTTGTATCTGAACCTTACTGAATCAGTCACAATGTAAAATAGAAGCTCTGGGGCAGCTTCAACAATGACAGATTTCATTAGTCTAAACTGCTTGTATTTGTTCAGCAGAGCCTGATTACTCTCGCTTCTTTTCTATGTCCGTTTTCATGTTTGTGTTGGTTGTGATATTCTGTGCTAACCACTGTTTCCTCAAAACTGCGCGCATGTGCAATCCCGCACTGCATCTGGATTCACAATATATATAAATGGCTTGTACTTGTATGCCTCTTTATCAAGTCCAACAACCCCAAAGCACTTCACACTACAATTAGTCATTCACCCATTCACGCACACATCCACACCCTGATGGTGGTGAGTTACATTGTAGCCACAGCTGCCCTGGAGCAGACTGACAGAAGGGAGGCTACACAGTACCACCTGCTTGTGCTAAATCTCATTACACACAACGTAAATAATTTAATTGCAATACAATTTGAACTCTGAAGGATGTACATGTCTCTCAGTTCTTCCTTAGCAGGACCCCTACTTTGACATAAAACATATGAGACAGCTCATAAAAAAATCCAAGATTTTTGTCTTTGAATTATCTTTTGTTACTGAAAAGTGCTTTATAAATAAACTTGCCTTGCCTTGCCTTTTTCGTGTAGTTGGGTTAAATCAGTTGTATCTAAATTAAGTAATCTAAAAGAAGTTATTGCAGCAATTTTATTATTTTATTGAGCCATGTAACTTGTTATAATCACAGGTTTTGGACAGGTGTAATGTAGCCTCAGTGTGCACGTGTGATGTTGCTCACAGAGGTCCAGTGAATGCTCAGGTAGTTTGTGTGTATACTCAGACACATGAACAATTAGGGGGAACATTGATGCTAACTACAAATTATGTCAACACTCTTACAATAGTCTTCATATTCAGTAATGGAGTAAAGACTATCAATGCAGTCCAGGAAAAAAGTACACCTTATGATACCACCTTGCAGAACCTTCAGCAACTCTAAACCTGGTTCTTTTCTGTATGGGATTTTCAATCTGCCACATTGCTGTGAAGGAATTTTGTCCCACTTTCCTTCACAACGTTGTTTTGTTCATGGAGCTTAGCAGGTATTAGTTTTTGGACTCATTTCTTGAGGTCTCACCAGAACATTCAATCAGATTTTTCAGCCATTCCGTTGCAGATTTGCTGTTGTGTTGGGGGTTATTGTCCTGTTTATGACCCAGTTTCATGTGAGGCCATCTGTCATGCGGATGATCTCACGTTTGGCTGCATAGTACTTGTGTAGACAGAGGAGTTGATGGATGTCTGCAAGGTGCCCAGGGTCTAAGGTTACAAAACAAATCCAAATCAGCCGTCCACCACTGTATTTGGCATTAGTTCTAATATGCTGTTGGGTTTTCTGTAACAAGGCTCTGTGGCCACACAACTCTACTGTTCTCTCATCTGCACAAAGTCTTGTGGTTATTTGAGATGCTACCGTATTCTTACATAAAAAAGAGGCTTTGTCAGGCAACTCTTCTTACCAGCTATACTTTCATCTGCCTTTTTCTAAATTGTACTTTAATGAACTGTAGCAGTTAATATGCTAACTGAGCCATGTAGAGTCTAAGAATTGTGTTTATTTTTGCAACTATACTGAGAGCTGCATTGTCTGGTCTTGGGCTCTCTCTTGATCTGTTCAAATATTTCCTATCTATAAATATGTTTTCACTGGACGTCAAATTGTTTGCAAATGGTTGTTTCTCTAGCATCTTTGCTAAAGTCTTTCATTCTAAAGGTAATCAAAGCGAAGCCAGAGCGACATGATACCTGTGATGGTGTGAAGCGACAGTTGTTAGAGTTGAAAAGGCTGAACTTTTGGGTCAACAACCAATCAGGACTTGGCTGTGACATGGTGTAAAGAACTGCGGCAGAGACAAAGTTGTTTTAATTCAACATGGAAGACAAACAGATAGTGGCGGTCTGCGGTCGGCCTGTGTTGTATGACTAAACCAATCATTATTACAGAGACAAGCCCAGAAAAGACCAAGCCTGGAGAAAAGTGATTGAGGAGACTCGAGTGGCAATTAAGCAAAAGCGTCACTAGATAGCGCCATTGTACTACTGTATTTCTGGCTTGTCGCCGCTGTGCAATTGCTGCCGCCTACTATGAGAACGGCTGGCGATAACGTCAGGTGAGCGTCAGCAAGCAAAAGTGGCGACATTGAGGTGCCATTCCCGTTCAATGTGAAGGCTCCTTTAGAACTGTGTTGTAACACCAGTCTGATCCAGGAAAATAAACTGCCCACCCTAGATATTTAAACAACATTACACATAGATATTTAGAGGTGGGCATAATTAGTTTACGATGAGCATTCGGTTAAAGGAGTTGTAAGTAATACTGACACCTTGTGGCTCAAATCGGTCCAACTGCTTTCCAATCACAACAATTTAATATGCCGTTTTTAAAAGGTGTGTTGCTGTTGTGAATTTTTACTAACACAGGATATGTATATGCTGTTGTATTCTATTTCTGGTCTGCTTCTCTTACTGGCTTCCATGTTAGCAGGCTGCTGTTCTTTTGCCAAGATAAAATACCAAATGCTGCGCTCTGTGTTGAGAACCCTAGGAAATCTAATAAGATTGGCCGAGGAACCAGGAGGTAAACACAGGCTGCACACTGCACTGAAGTAGTTCCAGACTGTACCTCTAAGGTTGAAAGGACAAAAACGTGGCTCAGACATTGTTGATGGAGAGAAACAATTGTTTATAGGGAATGTTACTTCCATCCCAGGAGACAAATGAGAATGATTTAGGTTGATTTTACAGAAAATATCGTATTTATAGCTGCTTTAAAGCACCTATCTCTTCATTTCTATCTTAGATCATATGAAAGCAACAAGGATGAACTTCGAGCAAAGCTTTTTCAGAGCTTGTGCAGACTTAGCTTTTCTCAAACTCTTTGCTTACAACAATAACATAAAGTCTCTTATCTCCTTACACACTTCTGTGCAGCACATACCATACCATACCACCTTTATTTATAAATGACATGACAGTTTCAATGTACAACTCATTTTTGCTGTCCTGAGATTGGATCTCAGAAGCCTCAAATTGATGTCAGACGTAATCTAGGATCCACTTTCCAATGTTATTATCATTTACCCATTTCCATCTATTCATCCACTTAATCCTTGCAGGGTCCTGGTGGGGGGTGGCGGGTCTACTGTGGTAAGTAGGTGGGAGGTAGGATAAACTCTATGTCTGCTGCCAGAACATCACAGGGTAAACACACTTAAGACAAACATATATGCACACACCCACACACACAGATACAGCCAACCTAGAGAAGAAAATTAATCCACACACTCCTATACTGCTTGTTAGAATCCTACAGTGCTTTTTCTATGATCATGTGCTAGTAAATGTTAGATTCAGCATCCTGCCCAAGATTGTACTCAGAAGACCACCACTTTAGGTCTTTATCATTGCCACCCAGCACTGTTCCAAATTGCCATATTTTTTGGACCATAAGGCGCACCATGAATTAACGTGTCTTTGTGTGTCTTTGGCCACACATAAGGTGCACTGGATTATAAGGCGCACTAAATACTCTTCCCAAGTGTGTAATATCACTCCGCCCCTTCACGTACACAGCTACGCCAGAGAATGTGGGCGCCTTACATTAATTCACTTCTAGGTTCAACATTACAGTCAGGCAGGGTCCGATCAGCTAGTGACACAGTGTACCATAATGCTCCAAATATCCATTGAGCAGCTTCGTTGCTAACCAGTCATGCTTACACATTTTAACACATTTTTGAGCACATTGTACCACATAAAACTGGTCAGTAAGCACAACGGTAATCATATATAAAGTGCACCGCATTATAAGGCGGACCGTCAATTTTTGAGAAAAATTTAAGGATTTTAAGTGCGCCTTATAGTCTGAAAAATACGGTACAGGGAAAAAGAAATTGGCTAATTCAGATTTAAATGTCATGAACAGCAACTCCAGCTTCTATGAGTAAGGATGCAAAGGTATTATTGATTTTGGTAAATGTAACTTTCATCCTGATTAAGAAAACTGACTCAACAGAAATGTTTAAATGCTATAGCCAAGTTCAACTTGGGTTTTCTGCTTTAAAATGATAGAGAAATATTAGGCAGCTCCTCCGCTAGAGACAAATATTTGACATGCTGCATTCCTTAGACAGGAATTTCAATTTCTCCCCCTGCCTGAATGTGTATGTGGTTTTAATCATCAACTGCAATAAAAGAAAAACATCAGGTTTTAATGGAAATAGAGAATATTCCAGATATCATACAACCAATTATTTCACAATGCCTTGTTTTGAAGACTGAAGTGTTTCCTCCCAGGAACAGGGCAGAATAAGGCCTCAGGGGGCAGACACTGTTAAACCCCATACAAACACAGAGTGGTTTAGATATTTCCTTTTGAGCTGTGTCTTTCAACTGCTTTATATTAAGACCCTGGAAATTTAAAAACAACCATTATCTTAGGTTACATTATGGAATCTGGGGCTACCGTTCACTGACTCACCAACATTCAACAACAACAGATGAGAAAGATATTCCCTGGTTGAGGAAGTCTTGATTAGAGCTGCAACATTCCGATAATAGGATCAGAATTGGATGTAAACAACATGGATCCATCCTACTTCATATTTATGGTTTAGGCTGCTGGAGGTGGTGTAATGGGGTAGGATCATGTTTCAGAACACTCTGACCCTCTGACAACCAACATGGTCATAAAATGATTAGCCAGATTATACAGAAATAATAATTTGCAGTCAGTTTCACTTTCAGATCTTTCATGCTTCTATACAAGGATCTGATGTCAGTGTGGAGGTAACTGATGCGAGATTGTTTTTATTGTGTCAACAAGCTTAACTTGTGAGAGAAGAGAACTGAAATATTAAATGTTAGTAAAACAAGACTTTAAATCCTGCCATAACAAATCTATGGCATAAAGGCAGGCAGAACTGTTAGACTGTTTCATCCATCTTGTTGCTCCCTGGATACCTTCTTGCTCTGTTCTCCATTTTGCATCTAATGTTTGATTCAGGTGCACCATCTATACTAACACCATCTGCTCCCGTCTCTCCACCTGGCAAATGTCTGCTCCCCAGTGAACAAGATGGATGAGCTGCTCTTTCTCAACACAAGAAACTCAAACATCCGTAGATCTGCCACCCTCTGTTTCACCAAAACCTGGCTTGGTTTCATACGGACCACAGAACGGAGCTCTCAGGGAGAAAGACGGGAGCTGGTTTCTAGTCTTATATAAACGAAGGCTGGTGTTCTGATGTCACAGTGTTACAGAAGATTCGAAGTCCTCCCCTGGAGTCATTTGTTTTATAAACTACAAACCCTCTTTATTCACCAAGGGAGTTCTCGTCATTTGTTCTGGCTGGTGTTCACATCCCATCATGAACCTGCACGGCAGAAACTGAAAAACAGCTCACTGAGCTGATAACAGAAAAACACCTGGGCTTCAGCAGCAATACCAGCAGCAAAAGGTGAGACTGGGGAGCATCATCAGTACCGGCTGGCTGCCCCACAGGCCTGTGTTTTCTCCCAAGTTCTCTTCACCCTATAGACAAATGGCTTCACCTCAGCTGATCCATCTGTGGAACTGCTGAAGTTTGCAGATCCCACCCCTGTCATCAGTCTGCATATAGACAAGAGGTGGATTGGCTGGTCCACTGATGCTTTAAGAACCACGAGGAGCTTAACCAGCTCAAGACTCTAAAGAGGGTGGTGGACTTCTGGAGAACTCACCCCACCCTCCCTCCCCTCATTATCCTCAACAACACTGTCAACTGTAGATCACTTCCAGTTACTAGGAACCACCCTTTTTAAGGACCTGACCTGGTCCTCACACATAGAAGAAAAACCAGGAGAGACTGTATTTTCTGCGGCAACTCAAGAAGCCTTCCACAGGAGCTGCTGGTCAACCTCTACACTGCCATAATTTAGTCTGTCCTGTGCTCATCCATCACTGTGTGGTCACAATCGGGTCTGCAGAGAGGCTCATCTTACCTTCCCTCCATCCAGGACTTGTGCAGGTCCAGGGACAGTAAAAGGGCAGCTAACATCTCTGCAGACCCCCTACATCCTGGACAAAACCTGTTTAGACGTTACCATATTTTTTGGAACATAAGGTACACCGGATTATAAGGCGCATTACATATTCTTCCCAAGTCCGTTTCTCCAGCAGGGTGACCAGACATCCCGGATTTCCGCGGACAGTCCCCGTTTTGGATGACCTGTCCCCAGCAAAAGCTGTCCATGGAAATGTCCCCGATTTCAGTGTATCATAATGGAGTAAAAAAGTTTAGCACCACAAGAGTTATTTACCCGGTCCTACCACTGTCCCGATGTAGAAGAGCTTTGCCGAACATACCTTCCCCACCCCATCAGCGTTGCAGTTCAGACAAAACAAACCAACCCCCAGGCAGAGATTCTGTGCTTAACAAAATCAGAGACGTTCCCAGTTTTCACTAGAGAAATCAAATCAGGTCACCTTACACCCCTTTCTCCTGAGAAGGAGAGCTATCCGTCTCTGTTGGGAGTAGTAGTTGGACTACACTCCCGTTTCTACCAGAAGGCCATAATAAACGGAACTTTTATATTGAATTAATTTACTTGGTTTATTTTTGCTAGTGTGTAATCCGGGCGAGGGTTGCTTTACATGAATGCACTTCTAGTTTTGACATTAGTCAGGCAGTCTTGTAGACTCCTCAGGGATCCGATCAGGTAGTGCTTCGTTGCTTACCAAAGTCATACTTACACATTTTAACAGATTTTTGAGCGCATTGTACCACATAAAATCGGTCAGTAACGGTAATCATATAAAAGGCGCATTGGATTATAAGGTGTACCATCAATTTTTGAGAAAATGTAAGGATTTTAAGTGCATCTTATAGTCCAAAAAATACGGCAACCTTCAGGTCTGCATTACAGAGTGTCGTTAACAAAAACCAGCCGCCACAGAGACAGTTTCTTCCCCCAGGCTGGTTCTCTGATGAACACAGTGTAGTCAGCTACACTGCTGTGAAACAGAATAAGTACATTTTCACTATCATAAACTCACAAACACCCATTTTCCCCTTTCTTTACATATTTTATATAAAAACCTACTGCTTATATATTTATACCTAATGTTGTGTGCTGTGAACACTGTAACTGGCCAAATAAATTTGATTCTGAATATGTCCTAGCATTAGCTGTAAATATTGAAAATCCATACATCTACAACAGTTAAAAACTTGTATTATGTACTTATTTGAATACTTTTAATTCCAATAACACTCTTGTAAAAGGTACATCTGTGTGTAGCTGCAGTGTTTGAAGAAAATAACGTTTCACCCAGACTTTTGCCTATCTTTCACTTTATTCTTTTTGCTCAGGTGAAGAACGTAGGGCCTACTGATGGTCTAATGTGGATGCGATGCATTACAAGGATTTTAGTTGGGATCAAAGAAAAGGTGTTTAGGTAAGAACGTTTGATTTGAAGCCAACCTTCTACGCGAGGATGGAAATGTTTTTGGTTCTAGTGTGATCAATCTGTTAGACCTGTCACACTGCTGCATGTTTTACTTGGTAATCTTGAAGCATAGTTTGTTCTCTTTGTCTTGAGCCTGCATCTTCCTTTCTCTCGCTTCCTTCCTCTACCAGATCTTGGGGTAAATCTGATTAAGCCGGCAGATGAGAGTGATTTGAAACAATACTCGCCTGCTGAGCAGGAGCTTACATCATTAAGTCATGAATTATGACAAACATAGGGGTACAGTACAAATAAAAACTTAAAGGTAATGCTGCCATGTTTTCAAAAGTTGAATGAGCGCAAAACTTGAACGTTTCTGTTGTCAACTTTCATTATAACTTCTATTTTCTTTATTGCTCTTACCTTTTATGGTTACAATAATCCGCAGTACAGGATTGGCTGAGGCGAAAGCTTTTTGGAAGTTTTCATCATTGTTGATTGGAAGGAGATCTCCGTGGATGTCAGCATATTCCAGCAGCACGTCAACACCGTGGATGTGATGGATGCTTTGGAGGAGTTGGTAGAATTCTTGGAAGCCGACATAGCCATTCTTCTTCAGACCAAAACGGCGGTACTCGGCCTCAAACTGCAGAAGGAACAGTACACATGCAAAAAGGCATGTTTTGAAAATAATGCTTCAGAAGTATAAATCTGTGCTTCAATTTGAATTACAATCTCATTCACACAAACCCGATAAATTGTACAGTCATCCCAAAAATAATTAGACCACTATTGTTTTCTTCAGTTTCTTGTTCATTTACCATAGGAGCTTTATTTATAGAGCACTTTAAACATCCACAGGACCAAAATGTTGTACACAAAGTAAATGAACATTTCTATGTCAGATACAACTAAAGGTACATATGTTGGGATAAATGTAATGATAACATAAGAGTTTCATTTAAGAGCTGATATCTAGCCATTCTCTGTGATTTTGTTGATAATAACCAAAGTCACTTAAGTTCTTACATCAATAGCTATGGCAGAGTACTGCCAACAACAGTGATTTCAGGTTTTCTTTTCTCTGTCTTAGTCACATGATACATACAGGAGTTAGTACTTCATTGCATAGCCATTGTTTTGACTGTACACAAGAAACAAGGGTGGTCTAAACATTTTTCCATCACTATATATTAGCACCACCACTAACTGCTATAAATATGACTAGTTCGACTGAATTCATCTAGTTCTCATTGATGAGCCTGATGAATTTTGGTATATGATTTAAATAAGGCGGCAATAATTAGTCAACATAACCGATAACGTTGATAATGAAAAAACGTTGATGCAGAATTTCATGCATTGAAGAGTTGTTTATATAATAAACATTGGTGCATCTCTCAATAATTCATTCAAAATTAAATCACATGCAGTTCACTAAGGCTACGTTCACACTGCAGGTCTTGATGCTCAATTCCAATTTTTTGTGAAATCTGATTTTTTTGCGCGTCCGTTCACATTTCCAAATATATGCGACTTGTATGGGATCTCCTGTGTGAACTGCCTTCATACAACTTAAGTGTCCCGCATGCGCAGTAGAGAACGCGAAGACGTCATACGTAGCAAGCGTGCTCAGTGTTTGCGGAAGTAAACATGGATCGTAATGCTGCAGCGTATCTTTACGTTCTTCTCCAACCGGAGCAGCACATTACCAACGCAATCTTTTTAAGATCGAAAAGGAAGAGAGCCAAATTTTAGCGATGGTAGCGGCTTTACTGATACGGACTTCATTCATAATTTTCGAATGACAAAGGCAACCTTTATGTGCGTCTGAACGGATCTCTTTAGCGCTCTCACGTAAAGACTATCTTCGGCGGCCATAGCAGCGAGTAAACGCGTTGCCGGTGGGGCCACAATAGCCAACCTCTTTTTTTTTTTTTAGCCAACCTCTTTGGCATAGCCAGGTCCACCGTTAGTGACGTTTGTCAAGTATCAATGACGTGTAGGTCGGATGAATGCGACCTGGCCGTACAGACACGGGTCGCATTTGAAAAGATCAGATACGTATCGGAATTAGGACCACATATCCAAGCGACCTGGGTCACATTTGAAAAAATCCGATCTGTGTCGTTCAGACTGTCATGAAAAAAACAGATACAGGTCGCATATGGGCAAAAAAATCGGAATTGGGTCACTTAAGGCTGCAGTGTGAACGTAGCCTAAGGCTGCAGCAGAGGCCAGTATACTGTCAATTCCACAGTGAGCAAAACTCACCCCCATCACATGATCCTATCACACCATAAAGTGTAGCACTCTCCGTGGATTCTGACCAAACAGATGTGATAGTAGCAGCTACGTGAGGCTGCTACTATCCATGGACAGGTAAACGCATAGATAAACTGTTAAGAGAGCGTACACGGTGCCTCGCTATTAACTGCTCAGCGGGAAGAACTCTTCGTATCAAACTGTTTTCTATGTGACACCGAGCTGATACAGAGCTGCTAAACTCCCAAGCACCTGTCGTATCACACCCTCTCTGTGCCACAGTGACAGGTGTGCAGTGGCTTCCTGCTGTGGGAAATAAAGGAAAAACACATATTTCTTGCTAGATCATGGGTTAAAGCAAAAGTAATCAGTTTGACTGAAAAATGTTTCAAGTAAGCCCATATATTCCCGGGTCGTGGACATCATGCCACATCAGTTACCTCACTTGCTTATTGTGCAAAGTCAACATTAACCAAATCTGGTAGGTCTACATTATCCATTGACCATTCCTGTATCTCTCCCACCTTTCAGCTTCAGAGCCTTGGCGTCATCCTGGACAGCCTCCCATCCTCTCCTTCACTTTCCACATCATCACCTGGTTAACTTTCATCTCGGCAGCATCAAGTTCTTCCTTCACACTTTTGACAAACTGGTTCACAGTCCACTCACCTCTTGACTTTACAATTTCAGCTCCCTTCCCTCCCTGTCCTCCAGAAAACCTCCATAAACTGCAGCTAGTACAAAGACAGCAGCTTCATCATTACATCTAAAGGTGCACCTCCAGTCATCAGTCTGTCAAGCTCCTGAAGTTCGCGGACGACACCACTCTCATCGGACTTATCTCTGATGGTGACGAGTCCGCCTACAGGTGGGAGGCTGACCATCTGGCGACCTGGTGCAGGGAGAACAACCTGGAGCTCAACGCTGTAAAAACAGTGGAGATGGTTGTGGACTTCAGGAAGAACTCAGCCCCAGCTACCCCCATTACCCTCTGTGACTACACCATTGACACTTTGGAGTCTTTCCGCTTCCTGGGAACTATCATCTCCCAGGACCTAAAGTGGGAGCTGAACATCAACTCCCTCACCAAGAAAGCCCAGCAGAGGATGTACTTCCTACGGCAGCTGAAGAAATTCAACCTGTCAAGGACAATGATGGAGCAGTTCTACTCCTCCATCATTGAGTCCATCCTCACCTCCTCCATCACCATCTGGTACGCTGGTGCCACCGCTAAGGACAAGGGCAGACTGCAGCGTGTCATCAGGTCTGCAGAGAAGGTGATTGGCTGCAATCTTCCATCTCTCCAGGACCTGTACGCCTCCAGGACTCTGAGGCGTGCAGGGAAGATTGTGGCTGATCCCTCGCACCCCAGCCACAGACTATTTCAGTCACTTCCCTCTGGCAGGAGGCTGCGGTCCATCAGGACCAAAACCTCACGCCACAAGAACAGTTTTTTCCCATCTGCTACCGGCCTTATGAACCAGGCCAAGAGCCGCCCGTGAAACTGGACATTGCCTCTCTCCCCCGTTCAGGACTTACAAGCTTCTGCGTTACATTAACGCACAGTTTACTGAGTGTATATAGCTTCTGTATATATATCCACTTTATTTTATCTTATTTTATTTTTTGTCTGCACCATCAACACCAAGTCAAATTCCTTGTAAGTGCAAACCTACTTGGCAATAAACTTGATTCTGATTCTGATCATCTACTTCACTCCTGTACATTAACTCCACTGGCTCCCTGTCACATTCAATATAAACCAATCCTATGATCATACAAGGCCAACCACAACCATGGACAATGCAGGACACATAACCAACACTATGATGACGTCATATATTTTAATTTAACACAGATCGCACATTACAATAATCAGTCTGTTTTTCCTATTATTGCACAGCAATTAATTATCACAACTCGAGTTTATAAGAAAGGCAGTATTTAATTTTTTTGAAGTCTAATAAAACGGTTATATTTTAGCCCTGTGACTGGCGACCTGTCCAGGATGTAATCTGTGTCCCCGCCTAGGAAGAGCCACCTGTCTCCCCCCATTAACCTGTTTCCCCATCAGATAGGGCTTGACGTCACACCTGTACGGAAAAGCGGGTATAGAAAATCCATGGATGGATGGGATGTTACATTTTTGAAAAGTTTAATAAAATTGCTCAAAGTTTATCAGAAAAGAACATAACTTGCTTTTTAAGATGAACACTTTAATTAGAAAAATGTTATTAAACTTTGCATAAAGTTAAATATTGCTGTAGGTAATCTTGGCTGCTGTAGCTTGTCTCTCTGGCAGGTGATTTTGGGTTGAATAAAATGAGTCCATAGAACCACAGGAGGCTTTCTCAGCTGGTTCTAGTGCGACTTGGTTCTACAGTGTCGCTTCACATCGCGCTCCACTCTGTTTAAAAATAAAAAATAACTTCATAAAGGCTTTCTGAGAATCGCCTTTCTCTGGCCTCACCCAGTTAGAACCCGTTCTCCAGTCCATATTGTAGCTGCAGTTTATTTTTTTATTTATTGACGTAGTTTCCTTAATAATCTGCATGCATGAAAATCCTTGTGATTTTATTTAACGAGTGTCCTGGTGAGCAGCTGCCCCTGAGGTGGAGCTGCTGCTTATTGACTGACAGCCGGTGCAGCTCTGCCTTTGTTACAGAAAAGCGCAGCTGGAATTTTTTTACTTTTTCTGAATCAGACCCATTGAAATGCGGGACACTGTTTCACATTCCGACCGTTCTTAAAAAAAAAAAAGAACAGAAAAAGCGCATCATGCTAAATTAGCCTGAGCTAGCGCGTAACTCTGAGTTTTAAATAAAACGTAATAGCGAATCATGAGGAGATCCCTGGTTGGTTTATCAGCTAAGTTACTGGCAGCGAGGGAATAAAGGCTGACAGGTGACGTGGCCACAGGTGGAAATAATTCATTAATTAACTGCAGGAGCAGCGACAGACAAACTTACCGATGAAGCTGTTGTCAGCTGTTCATTCCGGTGAACTTTATAACCTGCTGGTTTGCATAAATCCAAAGAAAACTTTGAACACCGCTACTTTCATTGATGCCATCTGAGGGCACTTTAAAATGTTCTCCCAAAAGTTAAAATGATGAAACACCGATAAAAACTCAGATTGGCAGATGTACGCTTCACAAAGACCCGCCCTACTCTCTTTCTGATTGGCTAATGTCCCGGCTCTGCCAGGTTTCATTGGATGAAAGCAGCTTCTGTTTAATACCTTGCATAAAAAGACTAGACGGAACTTTTTGCACTCATTTTCCAAATGACGGAAATCCGTCGCAGCGACGGAGAACTTTAACCCCTGTGCTAGATAGACCCCATGAATGGATCAGAAAGAGATCCCAAGTGTAATGCAATTAAAACTGGATAAAGTTACGCTCAATAATATTCTAAACTCTGGCAGATCTAGAGTTAAAGAGACTTTCAGAGAGTCTGCGCAGTGCGCGGTGCGACCAGGTGCGCAGCCACCTTTAATGTCTCTCCTAAGCTAGTCATCGCTCCTTTACTTTAAGCTCAGTCACCTGCGTTCGCGTGTAAATTCACACTCCCATCAGATGAGAGAGCGCTAAGAGTCGTGACATATTTTGCCTGCCTTGATAAATATTTCTGTGTTTTGTAATCGGGCTCAATTTCTGAGGATGGCTTCACAGAGAACTCCCACCGAGTCGGGAGCGCGGAACGTCTCCTGTCCGTGAAGACGTCGGTGGAGTCTGTTCTGATGGAGGAGCATGAGGAGTGCATTAAAGAGAAATGCTTATAACTGACCAGCTAGTTATCCGTGCCAGTTAGTATGTGTCAGAAGCACGGGACCCAACAGAATAAATGTTGTATTACAACTGAAAAATGACACATTTGTTTATTTCACGTGGTGCCCCGACTACTTCAGTTTCCTGAGAACGTTTGCCTCATACAAACATGAGGATGATGATCATATGTTTAAACTGGTTTAAACTATGTTTGCTCATCTTATTTAATGTTTAGGCTGGGATTATGTCCTCAATGAAAAGAACATGCCTGACTTCAAACATGTTTGATATGCTCCCTTTTTAACACTATAGTTTAAAATCTTTTCTAAGCATTAGGCAATGTTAAAGGCATACTATGCAACATTTTTCAGTTAATTAATGTGTTCCATACCGTTTTGGATGATTAAATGAGTCATTTCAGGTGGAACAAAGGTTTTCTCGGCTGCCCTGGTGGTCTGTAGGGGAAATACCGTACTTGCAATTGCAGGAGCCGTCGGCCCGCACCCACATGCTCAGAAGTCTCGTGCATCGCGAGAGTCGGTCTTGCTTTACGTCGAGAACTGCTACACGCCTCCAGTGAAAGGCATGCTCTGTGCTAGTGCAGTGGCGATAGTTGTGCAGTTATCATGGCGGATCCAGCGAGAAAACAGCGAAAGCCCATGTCGGAGCAGGCAAGAAAGAAGAAAATGTCTCTGGACAGAGAGAGGAGTCGTACACGGGTGAACATTGGGGAAGCCTTTTCCGAATGGCGAGAGCTAAAAGAAAATGAAGGCTGCAAGGCTGACGCGGACCTCGCGTTTCTGCTGATGCGATTGTAAGTAACATTGGTTTCTCTCCAATGGTTTCTCTCTCTTTGTGTGCATGTTCATACTTTCACTGTGTTAGTCATTGTTTGTACTGCCGTTTTTTCGACTTTTCGTTGCGTTCGCCTGTCTGCTGTAAGCCGGGCTTACACTGTTTAAAATTCAGTCGGCCGTCGTGAGGTTTTCGTGAGCGCATCCTGCTGTTCAAGCAGAGCTACGAGGGGGCGCCCTCCCCTCATCTCCGTCCCCGGCAGGGGAGGGAGGGGAGCGGGCGTCCCCGAAGCGACCTCCGCCCGGCTCGGGACCATCGGGGCCCGGCGTCGGATCGCGGGTGGGTTGGGGAGGGCGAGCGTTCCGGTCCGCGCGACGCGCTGGCGGTCTGTTTCCGTACGCTTCCGCTCGCGGGCGGGGGGGGCGGGCAGTCTGCCATGCCGCGCGGCCGCCGGGGCGTCTCGTCTTTCCTCTCTCCCCTCCGTTCCCCCCGACGCCCGGTGCCTCCCGTGGGCCTCACCCGTGCCGGGCTCGACCCCCTGGTCTGGGTCCCTGTCACCCACCAGGGCACGACGTACAGTGTGAGTACTCCGGTCGCGTCCGAGCGTCGCGCCGTACAGTGTGAGAACACAGATTGTGAGCAGTGAACTTTTAAACCCCGCGGTTCCGTCGCACAGTTTGAGATGTATATAAGTACCACGACTGAAAAACTCATACAGTGTATGCCCGGCTTAAGCTCAAAACAACCGCGCCTGGCTTGACGGAGAAACCAGGAGAACAGCTGAGCATCTTTATGACAGTGCACTTTTACTTTCGCCCTCTGGGGGGAGCCTCGCTGGAAAATCAACCCCGGTTGCATAGTATACCTTTAAAAGCTAGATAGATTGTTTTTAAAACATTTGGATCTTTATTTGACACTTTAACAGTAAAAATCTATTTTGATAGAAATATTGAAAATAAATTGTCATTTAATTTTAAAATGTATATTTTGTGGATTAATTATATAGGGAGAGTGGCAACAAGAGGCAATAAAGGGGCATTCAAAGGTTTGTAGACAAAAGTTTCTACAAGCAACTGAAGTGATGATGGGGATCATACAAAAATAATTGTGATTAGTCGACTAATTGAAAAATTAATAGATAGATTAGCCCCAGTTTTGAACATAAATTTATCTTCTAAAAATGAAAGCCTTTTTCAGTGGTATTTCTTTTCAGTGATCAGACAAAAAAGGGGGCATAGAGAGAAAACTTTGAGCAAAGGCACTAAGGTTGGGAGTCAACGCCACACTGCTCCCAACTGAAATACTTTTAACATAGTTCAAGCCCTGAAGCAAAAGGAAAGACATAAGACATGAGAAATTGAGACAAAGGTTCAAACTGACCATGTTAAGTAGTGGCTTTCACTCAGTTTAAAAATTGAATTTACACAGGTATTTCTGCATACTTCTGACATTGCACCAGTTTGTTTAAGAAATGCTTTTGAAGGAAGACACCAATCTTTGACTTGAAGATTAGCATCAATCAGAGTAAATACATTCTAGAGCTCTGAAGATTGGAAAACTATTTTCCAGTCGTGAGCAGTCTTTCACAAATTTGGCTTAGCTCCACAGATAAAAATCTAAATGTGGAAATCAGCATGTGGAGAGCGACATTTCAGTAACAAATAGCCATCAACTTCAAGTGCTGTTTTAACTTATCCTGAATCTCGCCAGATGAATGTGGTTCCGGCGAGCTTCACACTGCTCCACACATCCATCTGGACTCGCTGCCACTGAGAGGGATTTCAATACCACATAAAATGGACGAGCCAATCAGGATCGCCGGGTGGGATTTTCATAGCTGTGATGTATCAGAGAAGCGATTGTTTGGATCCAGACAACAATGGCGGCTCGCAGCAAGGAAGCAAGCAGTAACTTTGATGCTGCCATTTCATCAGTGTTGTCCAATCTACCAAATATTAATTCGGCTTTGAAGGCTCCTCTTTGGTGTTGAATGAGTATAGTGTGAGAATACAGCTTTAATTCTCCATCAAATCATATCACTCATGCATTGACTTTTCCAGCAATTCTCTGCCGCTAACTCACTTTTTCAGCAGCAACAACGTTGTTTATTTTTGTTAGTTATGGTTTAATTCATCATTAAAGATTTCTAATTCCGCTCGTGGAAAATGCGCACTTTGAGGGTTATAATTTCCTGCCGTTGCCACGGAGAATCGCGTTATCTGACTTCCATTGATGAGGGCTTCTTTCATGCTTGTGCTCGTGCTTAACTCAGGGTTGATAGGACACTGCGTTTAGTTACATGATTGATATCACCTGTTCTGAAACCGAAAACCCTGAGTATGACAGAGTGAGGTAAAACTACTCAGAACAGCGGTTTCCACTCAGGGTAGATCCACCATTCTTTCTGAAACGGGGCCCTGGTAGATTACAGGTATATTGATTCTCTATAGTATTTCTATGGAACTCAAACTGGGTAAAAAGTGCATTATTTGAGCTTTTGGGATAGACCCCAGATGTTAGCCAAGACAGACTTCTCAAGAAAAAACAAAGAACACTTTAATGAGTAGCAATATACAGGATGAGAAAGAGAAAAATAGAGTTCACGTGTCTGACTGACACAGTCGGGGAAAAAAACAGCTGTAAGGACCAAAGATGAGTATTTACCTACAAATTGACCCATTTTATTGAATTTGAGGACCAACTCTTAGGAGCCTCATTATTCTTCATAGAGCAACATTTTACACCACACAACAGCCTGATCACACTTACTCTGCTTCTTAATGGATGGAATAAGAAATGGCAAGATGGCAAAATGATGGTGTACAGTGGCTTGTGGTAATGACTCTATTTCCCACTCCACATTAATATTGTTTGCTTGAAATAAAATCCATCTTTTACTGCTAAATAGTTAGCATAACCAGTTATAAATATAAACTAGCAGTATGAATTTTGTTTTGCAAATCAATACATGACATTAAATGTCATTTTGACAATAAATGTCATTTTAGGCCTTATGAGGTTGTTGTCTTTTTGATCTCGTCATTTTAATGCAGAATTAAACCCAAATTAAATGATAAACATTTTAACCAAATATTACTCTGTTAGTCTTTGCTAGGGTCACAATAGTCACGTTAACTCGTTTTCTGAAAACCTGAAGCTAGGCCAAACCCCTGAGCAGGCCCTGTAGTGTTAGATTCATAGATTCATACCGCCCCATAATGTGTTAGCAAAAACAGAGAGAAAAAAACAACAAATTGTATTTTTGACCACAGTTTTTAAAGTGCACTGTAACACGGATGTTAAACAGAACAGGTAGAGAGTTATCGACTTCTGGGGCAGAACTAGGAGTGTCGACCTTTTTAATGCTGCTGTTATCTGTGAGCTCTGCCTCTTCAGCTGACAAACAAAAAAGTACTTAATAAACACTGTAAGGTTGTTACTGTGGACTTCAACAAGAGACAACTTTTGCTAGGGTGGCTTGAATGTTTTCACTGAATGGTCAGGACAGTACCCTAAATCAGAGGACAATGCTCCTTTCCAAAAGGTGTCCAGATCTGTGACGTTCCCAGGTTCCCCTGGTGTTCCAGCTGAAATCAAACAGCTTCAGAGAAAGATGGACAAAAGCAATGTGCTCCTTCCAGTTATCTCAAAAGTGAATTAAGCTATAAAAAGCCTACAATGCCATGAAATCCATATCCAGGCTCAAACAAATTGTTGAAAAAAATAGTAACCATGTCGCACTTAAACTTCTGGGTCTGTATAAAGCAACTGTAATCAATAAATACATATAATTAGTCTCATATATGTAGCAAAATGTTCACCATAAAACAGGAAAGGTTTTGTTTGCTTCCTTGACACAACAGTGAGAGACACATATGTTTTTTCACGGTAAATCTAGATGCGTAATTACTACGCTTTTAATTATAGCCAACAGAAATTAGAGCTTCCTCCTCCTTGTTCCAGCTGGCTTAAAGGTTCCGGTGCTGCCCGGCCACCTGACAGCGTTCTGGGAGCAGAGGTGTTCAGGGTAACAACTGCCTGTTTCCAGCGGCGACAATGCAGCTTTGAAGCGTCAGGCTCCAGCCGACAGTCCCCCCCGCTCGGCCCGGTGCCTGAAACCGCCTCCTGTCTGCCGCGGTGTTTGACATGTTTACCCCAGGAACCGGCAACGTCCGAGCATTCCTACCGGCAAAGCGCAGCCGCATCGGCCGGTCTCAGCCGCAGACATGAATGTCACCTGAGCGACACCACAGGCTTCTGCCGCCGACGGAGCCACGAACGGCACCGTGTTTCCTCTTATTACACAACAGTCAAACAGGAACGATGAAACATGGCACTCACTTTGCTCTTGACCTCCACCGTATTATCAACCTGTCTGATGGGCGTCCGGTGCTGCTGCTGCTGCTGGGGCTGTCTTGACATTCTGCTCCTCGGTTCTCTGCTCGGCTCAGGCACTGCGGATAAAAAAACATCCACTGGAGCTGCTTCCTCCTGTGTGGCTGCGAATAGAGAAAAAAAAAACGGAATGCGAAGCAGAGAGTGGATGCCGAGACCGAACAGCAGTCCTTTCACCTGGGAGGCGGGTGTTCTGTGTTCCTGTTTAGGTTTAAAAAAAAAAGCCAAAGCAGAAATGAGCCGCGGTTAGCTGCTGCGTAGCGCTTCGTCCTGAGTCAGCACGCGCCAGTGTTATTCTCTCGTTCACGCGCACACCCGCGCGCGCATGCAAATAGTAAGAGAACAGCCAGCCATCCTGACAGGTGGAGTCTAGTAGATCGGGACGTGAGGTGCCAGTTGCCCCACACCCCAACCCCCACCCAAGGCCAGACAGAAGGACGCAGCAGAGGGGGCGGGGCATGGCGTCAGGGTAACAACAGAACACCAGCCAGCCCTACTGTCCCACTGATACCCACCACTGTCAGCTGCAGAGCTGGCTGCATTACTGCACAGGTCATGGCTAATCTTAGCCTATGTTTCTTGTTCTGATTTAACCCCCCCCCCCCCACACACACACACACACACACAGACCCTCTATTAGAGATAGGTTGGCACTCTTCCTGTATGCCAGAATGAGAGTTCACCTGCACTGCTGTCATTCTCATTGTAATCTTGTGAAGTTTGCTCATTCACTTCAGGTATGACAGGAATTAGGAACGTACCTGAAAGACCTGAGTTTCCACCCTGTCCCACATGCATCACGTCAGTGGAAGAAACTGTCAGGGCTAGTCCCAGCAACAAGACAGACAAAATACACATAGCCTGGTATGCTGACCTGTGCAGAAGTTACCTACTCTTTTTACCAAAGGAAAGGGAAAGGGAATTTAAGTGATTTTGGACATTGTCGAGCCCTTTCTTGCCTTTACATTGAATGGTCGGAATAAGAGAAAATACCAGTGAAACTCTATAGTGTGGAGTAGTTTGTGGATAAAAATGCCTTGTTTGATGTCAGAGGTCAAACGAGAATGAGCAGACCGGTTGGATGGTGACAGCCAAGGTGTGCAGAATACCATCTCTGAACACACAACACATCAAACCTTCGGACACTGTTCAGTGGCTATTTGGGAAGATTAGTTGTTTTGTAGTCAGAAAGTTGTGGGTTTGATTCCAGCTACCTCCCCCAACTACATTGCACTTAAGGTCAAGTTGTTTAACAGTGTCACTGTATAAATGTGTCTCATGACTGTAGCTGAGCTCTAGTGTAAGGGTGTTTTGAGTGGTTGGTTTGTCCAATACCAAACTTCACTCCATTAACCTTAACGCAGATGGGTTACGAGCTGAAGACCTGTCATTATGTGTGTCAGCTACATACAGGGAACCTGAGCTATGAGTCACACGGGCTCACCAATACTGGACGAGAACAGACCCGTCTGGTCGGATGAGTCTCCATTTCAGCTGCAAAAATCAGATGGTAGGGTCTAAATTTGAGTAAACAGCAAAAACCCTGGCTGCATCCAGGCTGGTGGTGTAATGGCAAGAAGGATATTATGTTGGCACATATTGGGCCCCTTAGTGCCAACAAAGCATTTTTCAAACACCACAACCTGCCAGAATGTTGTTGCTGACGATGCCCTTCCTTTTATAATTTCAGTGCACCCATCTTCCAATGGCTACTTCTAGCAGGATAATGAAAAATGTCACAAAGCCATAATAATGTCGAACTGCTTTCTTGAAATGACAAAGTAAACTACAGCTGAATCGCTTTCCACAGTCACCAGATCTCAGTCCAACAGAGCAGTCGTTCTCAAACCTTTTAAGTTCTGACCCAAAGAGAAACGATTCCCCCAACTATCTGTTGAGCTTGCAAGTTATAAAAGTTGATAAAAGACAATGTTAACATCAAATACATCTCTTGTTATCCACCCCACCCTTTTGTATTTGCAAAGTGGGGTGCTGACCCCAACCCTTTCCCACTGTAATAGAACACCTTAATGACATAATGGAGCAGAAGAGTCGCATCATAAGATAAGATAAGATAAAAAAAAACATCTTTATTGTCCAGCAACGGAAAATTTGGGTGTGATTGGCAAAAAACACCTAGACAGGGTTAGAACACTAGATCAGTAATATAAACAAAAAGCTCCAGTAATATAAAAGTTCATACTAAAGCAACAGAGAATGCACTTATAAGAAAGATTAAAATAAAAGTAAAAAATAAATAAAATAATAAATAGTAAAATAAAACCTGGATAAATGTTGCACAATTATTGATAATATGGCATATTCAGACTAAAGTTTAAGTTTAGGAAAATTTTATGATGATTTATACAACAATGTGAGAAAAATAAGCAATATGCTGGATTGTACAGCAACACCCAGAGTTGCTAAAATATGTGCAAATGGATATCAGCATCTGAGAGACAGTGTAAATGATTCATGATCAGATCAGAACCTATGCAAACATCAGCATGTTGGAAACACTTATTGAGTCTGCTGTGAGCAACAGAGATTATAAAGTCTAACAGCACCTGGGAGGAAGGACCTGTGGAAGTGCTCATGAATGTGCAGTGGAACGATCTGCAGCAACCATCGACATGGACCAAAATCTATGAGGAATGTTTCTTACACCTTGCTGAATCTATGCATTAAAGACGTAAGGTGGTTCTGAAGCTCAAAGGGGATCCAACCAGGGATCAGCATATTGTACTGAATAAAGTAGCTGCTAAATGGTATTTTAGGGTGCATTTAGACCAGGAAATGTCTTTGGTGTGCTTGTTTGGTCCGGAAGATTGGCGGACTTTATATTTTTTTTATTTGGTGCGGTTTGCTTTTGCATTGTACTTTTTAAACAAAGCTCCAGGTGGCGACCATTGCTCCTATTGGACAGAAATTACTTGGGTGGGATGGAGCACAGATCCGTAAATGGAGGAAAACTGATTTAGAAATGCTGCGTGTAGCACCTCTGTTTTGCATATTTGTGCTGTTATTACAGCTGATAAATCATTGTGAGTGGAAGGAGCAGCTCATTCCACGCAGGTTTTGGTACATTTTCTTTAGAATTTTGGAACATGTCGGAGAATGTGTCCTGTACGCTGAGGAAGTCCCACAGCACGTCAACAGTAGCAACAGACGTTGAATCGGGTGTGATTTGAGCACTATGTTACTGCTATGGTGGCTTGTTGAGTCCAAAGAGAGGTATGTTTTCTTTAGATGGTTTGGATCAGGGCTGTTTCGTATTCAAACCAGAAGCAAACCATGAGAGCTCGTTTGGAAGTGGTCCAAGACCATCTAAAAAAGTGGGTCCGGTTGTTTGGTCCGGACCAGGGTTCGCTCCAGTGTGTTCACACCTGCACAAAGGTTCCGGACCAACGAGGAAGACGAATTCTGCTCTGTTTAAAGCCGGCCAAACGTGGCAGTTGTGAATACAACATTAAGTGAGAAAAACACCAGAATTAAAAATAGGTGTGGTCTACTGTTAGAACTGATGGAATATTACTGCTAACATTATTTTTCAAGCATTTTTCACCCATTCTGCAATCAGATTTAATACAAGCTTATAATTCCATAAGAAAACAAAGCTCAGTTGTGTTTTGGTTCTTGTTACTCAAGAAATAAGAGCTTAATCTTCATCAGATGTCTACTCTGAGTTTACAGTCATTAACACATGGCTTCCACTGATGTTTGGAAACCGTTGCATACCAGTATGTGTGAGCTGTTTGCCCCTTTCTCTTTTTCCCCCCTGTTCAGTTTGCTTACTCCATGTTTGCACTGTGCTCTCAGTCCTAATCATCTCAGTACCAGTCGGCACCAGGGCCTAAGGGTTTTCTGAGCTCCATGAAAAGGAGCTCAACAAGCTTATTTGTAAGACACAAATTTCTCCTGATTGAACAGAGAAAAACTGAAAAATGAAATAATTTTTTTGTCTCACCATACATCAAAACCCTGTTCTCAATTTATTTAATGGTCTGCAGAAAATCCACTGTAAAAAGTATTTAGGAGACTTCTAAATGATAGATGTTTAGAACTTAAAGTTTTAAACAAATTTCACAGCTGAAAGTTTTAATGAGGAATGTTGAGCATCTTGTAAGGTTATAGTTTGGTAGCGGTTTCATAAATAAAGAAATACTAAATAATTCTAATCACGTTGCGGCCTCCAAGAGGTGTGTCATGACCCCCCCCCCCCCCACCCCCCCACCCCACCCTAGGAACTCCTGCTCTACAACAGCAATAAAACAGAGAGGGAACCAAATCTAATTAGAATAAGAACTTCCAAATGGTTTTTAAACTGGCCACATAGCTGAAACAGGACAGGCCAGTATTATCCTATGGATGGTGGAGCTGTGGGTGGGGCTAGTGCAGCACTTGTATCGGTCCCCAGTAACTGAAAGAGGAAATCCTGGTCAAAACCATTGTAGTACACACATTAACATCATGTGGGTTTCTGTGCCAATCACTCTGCCTCATTTGTGTTTCCTCTCCAATTGTCTCTAATGTTCTGAAACAAACTGTAACAGAAGGTCCATTAAAAAGTCTCCAGAAGAGTAAAATATTGAAGAGGAATATAGCTTTACAGGTCACTTGTCCCTTTCTGTGAGGGTGTGCCATCAGATCCATGTCAATGTGTGGTATGTCCCAGCTATTGGCATCTTAAGTATCTGAGTGGGTGTGGTGTTGCTGAAGGACTGATTTTTATCTCTGACTCAACTTTGCATTAATCTGGTTGACCTTCTCTTGAGTTTTACCTGTTTCTATTTAGTAGGATAACATAAAAATAATCAGTAAATAGTTAGTAAAGGATAGTCTGGACTTTTTGAAGAAGGGGCCCTGCATAGAGGGCGTGGATCATTAGTATCTTCCCATCACTCGACTTGTTAAAATATTGTAATTATTGCCTAATCTGCTCTGAGCACAAAAGACTTCCAGATTACAGATCATGACCATGACAGCACCACTTCTCAACCAATCAAGGCCACGAGAATATGAATAAAATAAAAGGTGAGTGTTCACCTTCAACTTCAAAGTTGCTCCTGATCAGAAACTCCACTGACAAGACTCATTGTTTATCAGAGTGTATCATACAAACTACTTCATGTTGAGGCTCTCCCCTGACATTCAAACTCATACTTCATGTCTCCTTTTGTAAAAGACACTTTAAGGGCAGGCTGTGAAGCTGTTGATGATGTGATATACCAAAGCCATATTACTATTATTAATATAGAATGTTGCAAATGGCACGGAGACGTGCCATTTGCAACTGTTAAGAGATGCTGTTAAGAGATCACTTTTTCCTCATGGCATCTTTACGTCAGTCACTTCCTGTTCTTGCTGATTAACTTAAACCCACAGGCCCCAAGTTCTGGGGGAGGAGTTGAATCTTCTATTTTTCTAAATTCATTAGTGTAAATTCCCTTTTGTTAAAAATATCTAATTTGGTATCCACAAATTATCTAAGATTAAACCTAGATTATTTTAAATGGAGTTTGTAATTGCTGAATAAAGCAGGATTAGATTTAAGCATGTTATTTTATTTTATTTGTCTACCAGGTTTGTGAGTGGCTCTGCATTGGTAGTTAGGAATATATCTTCTTCCAGCAAGCAAACATGATTTTAATTTTATTTTATTGGTTCAGAGTATTTAATTTTTTTCAGAGAAGAATATGACAAACAGGTCTTATTTCAATCTCTTTTCATACTTAAATGGAAGTGTGTGAAAGGAGGATGCTGATGGGGAAGCACAACTCAAAATATGCTTGGACTCATGCATTCCTACTGTTTCATATGTCTGGATTTGTTTGGAAACCATCTTCTCGGTTTAAGCATCTGCCATGTTTCAGATGGAAATTCTCACAGCTCTTTGTACAAGAGGCCCCACAACAGTAATCACTTTTTTTATACAAGTTGTGTTTTTAAGGGAGGGAATGATGGGAATATGCAGTTATCTTCACCAATCTACAGAGCATTACATAAAAAAAGCTTTTGAACAATATATATTGCAAATATAGAGGTATATCAATAGTTTTTTTCCTTCTCGTTTCCCATGTAATCGTTTCCCATATTCGCTTGTTTTTTGTTTTTCAGATTATATCCAGCAGCATGGCGTTCCCATCACCTCCCCACTGAAAAGGAAAGTTAAAACAAACTCAGTTTTTGGTTCACCTGCTCCAACATAACAAAGGAGACTTGTCAACAAGAATGTTGTGGTGTGGCCAAAACACATCCTTATTTCATGTGATTTTAAGCCGGACGAACTTTAACAGTAAATGTTGCTTTTCTATTTAAGGACTTACCTAAAGATGCTCTCCAGAAATGTAAATACTATTTATATCATTTGTATGTTTGAATGTCGGGACAGTGAAAAGAAAAAGGGCGAGAACACGTCAAGAACAAAAATAGCTGCTGTTACAACACCAGCAAAGTTTTAAGTTTGGAATTCAAACCCAGCAACACCAGCTTCTACATTCCATGCAGTCAAAACACAGCGCTCTGGAATGCTGACAAGCTTGTCTGGCTATCAGACTGCCAAGGCCTTAGACCTGTTCACACAGCGTCACAAAAACTCACACATCTGCCTCAACTACTACAGAGAGTTACACACACCCAACCAGAAACATTTTAATTGTCGGTAATAAAAATGGAAGCAAAAACACAAGTTTCCTTTCCAGGAAGTCAAAATATTCCTTATAGATGAATAAACTGAACCTATATGGGAACCTTGTGTGACTTTACACCACAAACATTAACAATAATAATCTTCCATCCATCCATCCATTTTCTGTCATGCTTATCCCTGTTGGGGTTGCGAGTGGTGCTGGTGCCTTTCTCCAGCATTCAATGGGCGAGAGGCGGGGTACACCCTGGACAGGTGGATAATAGTCTTATATAAAACAATTCTGTTGAACCAATTTAGGTTTGATTACACATTCTATAGCACTGGATGGGACACCAAATTCTCAGTTGACTATTCTGGAGCCTTCCTTAGCTGAATACACACACACACACACACACACACACACACACACACACACACACACACACACACACACACACACACACACGCACACGCACACACACACACACACGCACGCGCGCACACACACACACACACACACACACACACCTGCGTTGGAAACAAGGTTAAAAAGAGACATGCAGCTTTCTCTATGGAAATCTGAATGGGAGCAAGATTGGAAAAGTTTTGACCTAAGCTCTATCAGGTTGTTTTCCCTCCTGACATGCATGCTTATTAAAGTTAGGGGAAATGTTGGCCTTTTTTCTGTATAGTGTCTCCCAGTAAGTGAATTTACATACAAACCATAGGTCATTCCAGGGTTAGGAGAAACAAATTGTTTTAGAGGGAACAGAGGATTTTTTTTCCTTACCTCCTTTACCAAGACACCTCTGCAAAAGAACGGCAGACTGCATTTGTGCTTTTAAGTGGTTTGGATGATTGAGGTGTTATTGGAACCCAACCAACTACATAAATTCATAGGCGTGGTCCTGATCTGCCACTTCCGAGGGAGTTCCTGGGAAATCAAAGGAATGTATACCTCCTCATTTTTCATGTTTTCTTCCTGTGTCATTTAGTTAGGACAAAAGAGGATCTACAATATTTTTTTCAAAGTTCAATCATATCAAAAGTAAAGATGCACTTGTATCATTTTAAATTAAAAATAATAGACAAATGCAATCTTGTTTGTTCTTTTTGAGTTAGAAAGTAGCATGAAGGGGATCTTGAAACAAAGCTTTTTTTCTGACGCTGCCATGCATGATGTGTTGTGTTCTAGTGACACCTGCTGGTCAAAACACAAAGCAAACATGGTTTTTAGCGGCTTTTTCTCAGCACCGGAAAATCTGATATTTAGATATTAAAAACCTCTTAAGCACCAACCTGGTATTGTCATCGAGATGAACCAGTAACAGAGCACAGAGGCTGGGGCTCAGGGTGTTTTTTTAATTTGTGCTCAAAAGACTATAAACAAATTTAATTCTGTTTACTTCAGCAACTACAAACTCTAAAAATGGACGCGTGGAATCCACAGAGAAAGCAACTTGTTTGAAAAACAAAGTTGTTATTGAATACTGAAGTAGGTTGCAATTGCCGAAAAGTTACATTCACCGTCCAGTACTAGGGGCTGGGGCCAAGCTGGGGCCCAAGAAGTTTTTAATCTTGTCAGTTTTAACACTACATTTAACTCAGGTTGTATTTTGTAAACCATACAAAAATTGTTGATGGATTAACTGCAGAGTGACACAAGATTTGTTAACCAATGAAGGACAATAACTTCTAGAACACATTTTACCTTTCATGTTTTGAGCAGAACATCAAAAATAATAACAGGTGAAGGACGTTTTGTACCTTTTAACTGCTTGCTTGGTTTTGAACTGGATTATTTTAATTATGTGATAATGTTGATCACCTCTGCAAATGCCTAACAATGTGATTCCCTGCCCTTTAGGTAGGATCTCACCAGCTTTTATTTTCTTCTTTTAGTTTAGGTAATTTGGCACTCCAGTTGCTTCTGAATCTGACAAGTTTGCAGCTTATTGTTAAAGTCCAACAAATGCATCACACTGCATTTAGTAGGCAGAAATAATATATTTAATCAACTTCTTATTACCATATATTTTGATTTGATTTGACTGATTTTATTTTACTTCAATATAAGTATTTTTTTCTCTTACTTTTCATTCACAGATTTGACAAATCTGTGAATGGGAATTTGCTTCTGTGGTTTTGCTTCTGTGGTTTTGCTTCTGTGACCCAAACATGAACAAAATGGACAACAACAGTTAAGGTCAAGAAAACACTTATTGCAAGCTTTAAATACAGTAAAATATACTGGAGATAATTGTGATCTTTTGCCACAGCCTTGAAAGTGTTCTGAAGTGAAGCATGCCAGAGTTACTTTGGGCTTCAAGTGGACTATTTTAAACTAAATTATGAGTTGAGTTCATCGTACTTGGAGAGATTATCATCATAGGAAATGCTGAAGTTGTTGATCTAGACAGTGGACAGAATACTGTATACAGGGTGATAAATCAGTATTTACACACCTCATAGCTGTCAGCTGTTTTTGTTAAAGTCTTTGGTCACACTCAAATGTTAATGTCCATTTCAAACAATTAATCTAAAACCTCAATAGATACAAACTCCAGTTTCCAAATAATGATTTCATTAATGGAAAGAAAAGCCATTATATGGAAACAGCCTGTCATAATTTAGGTTTTTGTTTCGCTTTGGACTTTTCTTGACTTTTCATATCAGCCACCAGCCACTATCCATCATTTCAGTCAACAGTCAATCCCCTCACATCAACTCCACCTGCTGCCAGTAATTAGTCAGCTCGGCTCACCTGTGCACCTGTCTACTTATACCTGATTTAGCCATCTCATCCCTGCCAGAACGTCTCTTCTCTTCTTGTCTCGTCCACTGTGATGTACTCTGCCACTACCAGATCCTGTGTCCATCAGGATGGACTCTTCAAATAAAGGTTGCCTGTGTCTGCATAATGCAGTTCTGCCTGTTTCCCCGTTAGTCCCAGCCACTTGCTCTGCCCGTTCTGATGGTTCCCTGGTCCACATCGCCTGTTCTATTGTCTCACTACCTGCATCCTCTGGTCTCCTGCTCATCCCTGCCTGCCTGCATCTTCAGCCAAGATTCATCTGCCTAGTCTGGTTCTGCTTGCTTGCCTCACCTGCCATTACTCATCATCTTCACAATAAACCTTTTTAATGTAACTCTGTGTCCGGCTGTATATCAGGTTCACCAGCATTAATCATTACACAACCTAGTGACTTTAGTTATGTGGGCCCAATGGATTAAATGCAGTCAAACTGAGGCAGGTATATAGGTGTGGTTTGAGGGTCCAGTTCCCGGATCAAGATCCTGTTGCGAGGCTTGTTGGATACTGTCTTCTACGTCCCAAGTAAAAGCAACTACAATGCATGAGAGCAGAAGAATTGTTGCCTGGTACTTTTCATAGTCATCAGGAGCAAACTGCCAGGAGAGAGTGTCAGTCTTAAGGTTCTTGGATCCTGGTCTGTAGGAGATGGACAGGTTAAACTGGGAAAAGAATAAGGACCGTTGGGACTGATGGGAGTTCAGGCATTTAGCTGACTACAGGTAGCCAGGTTCTTATGATCAGTCCAAATTAGGCCTGGGAATCTAGCCCCCTCGAGCCAATGTCTCCATTCTTCTAGGGCTAGTTTAATGGCCAGCAGTTCTCTGTTGCTCACATCGTAATTGCGCTTTGTTCGAGTCAGTCTCTTGGAAAAGAAAGTGCATGGTTGGAGCTTTTCATCCTGGCCTTGTTTGGATAATATGCCACCTACCCTGTTTCAGAAGCGTCAACCTCTATAATAAATTGCTTACGTGGGTTGGCCTGGACCAGGAAAGGGATTTGGGAGAAGCTTCAGTTCAAATTCTCATAGGCTTGGTCCACCTTGGTGGTCGAAGCAAATGGTTTCTTGGAATAGGTCAGGGCAGTAATTGGTGTGCAATCTGGTTGTAATTCCTGATTAAGCATCTGTAAAAATGTACAAATCCAAGGAACCTTTGGATTTGTTTCAGAGAATCCGGAATGGGCAAGTCCAGTACGGCCTTGATCTTCTCTTGATCGGCACAAACCTATCCGCCTTCCAGCACCAAGCCCTGTAAAGTGGTGGAGGATTGGTGGAACTTGTACATTTCAGCTTTAACATAGAGTCGGTTCTCGAGCAGACGTTGCAGAACAAGACAGAAATGTTTCGATGATCAGCAAGGGTCTTGGAGAAGATCAGGATATCATCTGGGCAGACAAAAACAAAGATGTTGAGGAAGTCACTTAGGACATCGTTCACTAGGGCTTGAAGGACCACTGGTGCATTGGTTATCCCAAATGGCATCACTAGTTATTCGAAGTGGCCGAGGGGGTCTTGTCTCCTTTACGGATATGAACCAGGGAATAGGCATTTCAGAGATCGAGCTTGGCGAAAATTGTCACTCATTGGACAGATTCAAAAGCAGATGAAACCAGCGTTCTTGGATACAAAGAAGAAGCTGGCCCCTAGTGGAGATGATGAATGTCCTATAAGCCCTGCAGCACAAGATTAATTTAGGTACTTCTCCATCGACTCCCTTTTGGGACCTGGCAAACTATAGAGCCAACTGGAAGGTAAGGAGATCTATGGCGCGGTCGTATAGTCGACGAGGTGGAAAAGATGAGGCCTTTTGTTTGTTGAAAACCTGGAGAAGGTTGTGATATTCAGGTGGAATTTTAGATAGATCTAATAAATTGGTACCAGCCTGAGGGATCCTGAGGGGGAACGGCTAAACGAAGGCATGTGGGGAGACAGTTAGGGGACCATGGTTCTATACGGACTCCAGACCATTTTAGGTGTGGGTTGTGTTAGGTTAACCAAGACTATGGGAGGGAAAATGTAAAAATGGCATGTGTTTTGTGGTGGTTATCAGAAATGATTATGGTAAATGGCTTGTACTTGTATAGTGCTTTATCAAGTCTGACGACCCCAAAATGCTTTACACTACAATCAGTCATTCACCCATTCACACACAAATTCACACCCTCCAGTGGTGAGCTAGTTAGTAGCCACAGCTGCTCTGGGGCAGATTGACAGAGGCGAGGCTGCCATACATCGGCAGCACTGGGCCCTCTGACCACTGCCAGAAGGCAATTCAGGTGAAGTGTCTTGCCCAAGGACACAACGACTGAGTCAGTCAGAGCAGGGGATCGAACCGGCAACCCACCAATTGCAGGACTAACTCCTGCGCCACTGTCGCCCTTAAACTCAACCTGACTAGCTGCAAAGGATCTGTTTTATGGGTGATTCTTCTATCCAGGGTGAAGACCATTAGAGGAGAAGGGGGATTAATCCTATGTTAAGTTGTTGCACCAAACTCTTATCAATAAGGTTCTGTTCACAACCTGAGTCGAACAAGGCGGTAAGATGAAGTGACTCATTAATAGAAGCTGGGACTCAGGAAAGCAAGAGATGGGTTGCAATAAAAAGCTCTTAAAGCAGACCTATAATCATCCTCCAGTCTCTTAATCTTCTCCGTCAAGAAGAGTTACAAAAGGATAAATCCCTGAGAGAGCCTCCACTTGATGGTGTCAACACTGGCATGATGAGGTGGTAACAGATGGGTCAGACAGACGGACGCAGAGACAAGATCAGACTGCGATGCGGGAACTGGATGCACAGCCACAGGTTCGGAACTGGAATTGGCTGGCGGTTGTTGGTGTCCTGTGACAAGAGGAAGAGAAGTTCTTAGCCTCAGCAGCGAGAGTCCCTTGTGGAAAAAAGTAGTTCTCCAGCAGACCTGGAGAGCGATGCAGCTCCCTCTCAGCCTCCTGGGAAAGAAACTGTAACAAGTTAAGCCCATTACTTCTAGTTATGGGAGATTCCTCTCATGCAGAAGTGGGACATGTCGTGGTGACAGGCTGAAGAGACAAGGAGTGGAGCAGCCAGCCAGCCAGCCTAAAAACCAACAAATGTCTGACAAAGCATGAAACTCAGCTCTCAAATTCAGTTCAGCAGATAGGCACAGGCACAGCATCACCAAACTCTGTGGTGTTCCATCTGTCAGTGCCAGGCTCTGTCCTTCCAAATCATCCAAAAAACTAAGTTCTCAGAGAGGTGCTATTGCCTGCTGGATTCCTCTATTTAACAAGGCCAACACAATAGACTTTAGAAGACGTGCAAGATCATGCTTCATATATAATTAAAAAATGTTCCCTCCACTATGATTCCAGAACCATCACTGCAGAAAATTCCCCTTTCTGGAACTGTTGTGTACTTCACTGCCATTTGTGTTATGATTCTGGTCCAGCTGTCTGCATGCTCCCTTACTCTCCACCTGCACCATGCCAGTCAAGATTAGCTGAGGCTCCTGTGAGACGCTTTTTGTGGCAACGCAATCTAGCAAATTGCCTACACCTGTTTTCCTGTCTTTATCTACTGCATCTCCACATCCTTTGTGGATCTGTTCGAGTCAGCCTGCAGAAGCCAGCTTTCTACTCTCTCTCATTCTGCTGCATGTGGTGACATCATCACTTCTCTCGTCATAAAAAATCACTGATCAGAACCTTGAACCCTGTCTGTATTCTGAGAAGGTTAGTGGCTTTATTTCTGAGTCAGTTCACCATCACAAACATCTCAGCCGCCACTAACCTACTCCAAAGTGATTGCTGTTCGTGTCAGCAAATAGCAGGCAAGATATTTTCTATGATGCCCAGAAGGAGTAGGCAAAAGTTAAAATCTTTTTTACAATCTATTGAGGCAGAAGCTTGGGGTTTTGTCACCCAGAGAATCATATAAAGGGGCCAGGTTAAAAAAATAGGAATTTGTGCAATAAAAAAACTGAATCGAATTAAATGAATATAATACTTATTCGACAGCACAAAAAAATACGAGTCAGTAAGAGAGAGAGAGAGAGAGAGAGAGAAAGAGAGAGAGAGAGAGAGATCCAGAAGGACCACCTTTCATTAATCAATAATGTAGCTCATAAGCCACATCTGGTGATAATGTTATATGTGTTTCCAGGTCTTGGTCAATAGTCTTTAGAATAGATGTGGAAGAAAAGCAAGAAGATCCACCAACATCCCGGTTTGTAATTTAAGCACTTTATGTTAGCAGACATTATCCAGTCACAGGGTCAGTAACCTCAGTATTAAATGACTCCAGAATGGCTAAGTGCCAGCCAATGGGGGCATCACTTATTGACAGCCCAACATGCTGCTAAGCACAGAGTCCCACATCTCTGTGATCCTAACTGGAGAACAGCAGCCTCTTTCTCCTCATCTCTCCACTGCACTGACATTTATCTGACTGCTCAGATAGACTAGGCAATAAAAAGCTGTTTACCAACTGTGGGGTGTTACTCATTAGTATCAAAAATATATGTCATGAATCTCCTTTTATTCATATTGAGACGGCTTGTTTTTATTTCCCTCGCTCAAGATTAAATCAGACTAAAGAACCCTCACAATATTAGGCTATTTGTTAAAGTGAGCGTACGCTGAAAAAAGGGAAAAATGGTAGAAACGTTTTAGCAGAGTGTCTCTGAGAGGTTTTTACAATACACAATTGAATCAAATGAGCCTCAGGGGCTGAGACAGATGGCTAAAGATCAGATATTGAATTTGGTCTTGGTAAAACGTGGGACAGGGGTGAGACTATCATCCTTAAACTCTTTCATTGAATCTCCTTTTTCTGGTGTATTTATTTGGAAAGAAAAAAAAATAGTTTCCAACTGCACTCCAAATCTTTTGTTTTTTAGCAACTAGCAAACTCTTATTCCTTTCACATGATTCAAGTCTCAGACATGGTTATTCACATATCTGATTAGCAGAGTTCCATCCCACCATTAGACAGAGGCAAGCAATTGCAATATTTGAGAAATCGAGAGAGCCACTCATTCTTTCCACAATCAACATTGTAGACATCAGTCTAATTTCAATAATTTATAAGGCACCAATTTAGAAAAAAAAACATGTAATCTCAAGCCAAAGAGGTCCAATTCATATCTAAAAGAATATGTATTCAATCATATAAGACAAACAAATGTGATGTTTAATGAACTGTTAAAAAATGTTCCATCTAAGCAAATCCAACCTATAACGTGAAGTTACTCACTCTGCAGTAACCCTCCACCCGAGCAAGCTTGTTTTGACAATGTAAAGGGATGACTCCTTTAATAGGAAGAAACCTCCAGCAGAACCAAGCTCAGTACAAATAGCTATCTGCTGTAACAGACTGGGGGTTGCAGAAGACAGAGCAGACACAAAATACCAAACCCTGGCCCAGAAGCAACGTTAAAATACTGACAATTGCCATAGCTTTTCTTTGGTCTTGAAGGAATTTTATCAGTGAACAATCAGCAGAGGTGGGTAGTGATTAGTTACATTTACTCAGTTATGTTTACTTGAGTAACTTTTTGAACAAAATGTACTTTTAGAAGTAGTTTTACTGCACTGTACTTTCTACTTTTACTTGAGTCATATTATTACTGAAGTATCTCTACTCTTACTTGAGTTATATTTCTGGCTATTCTACCTACTGCCAGTAACTTCATGAATAAAGAACATTTTTAGTTAAAACACACTTGTTTTAACTAAAAATGCACCAGAGACAAAAACCTGGAGTTTATGTTAAAGTGGGACTTTTTATTTGTACACAAGCTTTGTTATTTTAATGTTGTTTTCTATCTGCTGAGCTCACTGAGCCATTTGGAGGTCAAATGAATGTACAGTAAGCAGTAGATATTGTCGCTTTGCACTGTTCTAACATTCATACAGCTTGTGTCCCGGATGTTCTTGGTTATGGTTCTGGCTTCAATTCCCACAGACTGCAACCCTGGGTCCCTGAGCAAGACCCTCAACCCCAGATTGCTGCTCAGTGGCCCCCCACTGCACCCCAAGGGGATGGGTTAAATGCAGAGAACAAATTTCATTGTACTGTATGTTGCAATGACAATAAAGATGATTATTATTATTCTTACTTAAGTACAATTTTTGACTACTCTACCCACCTCTGACAATCAATGAAAATTTGATCTAAAGTGGCCACCAAACCAAACAATGTGACTATAACCGGGACAATATTAATCAATAATTTCAACATAAATTCCATGATGATCTTAAACAAAAAGAAAAGGACAAGAAAGTAGTAAGAACTACATTAACAGCTACTCGAGGTGGCAGTTTCCATAAAATATATTCAAATTTTAAAATCTGCTATGTTCATTCCAGTAAAACAACTGAAAATAATTCAGTTCAATTCAGTTTATTTATATCATGTCAATTTACAACACATTACCTCTCAAGGCATTTAACAGTCAATTCTATCCCAGGAAACCCAGGGGATTGCATCAAGTCATTCACTTGTAGCATTCACTCCTCCTGGATGAGCATGGAGCCACAGTGGACAGTGGCTCCATGCTGTCCACTTCTAAATAACTATTGGTTATTGGAAACAGTTGGTGTCATACACCTAAAATGCAGTATTGTAAATAATCGTGAAGAATAGTTGGTGTGTTTATGGTAGTTAAACATAAATAAACGAAGGGTTAGATGCATAGAAGTAGACGGTATGTTAACCCCTTGAATACAGAATGGCTTTTAGATGGTGCCTGTCTGTAAAGCTCATAGGGATCTTTTTTAATGAGAGGTTTAACAAAACTCTTTGCTTTACTTAAAACAAGCTGATGGTTTTACATACTGTGGGTTGTTGTTTCGGACTTGATTTACACTGCAAGTGATGGAAACAGAAGTCAAAATCCTTGTTTGTACCCATAAACTTGGCTAATACTTTGTAGCACTTTGAGACACTTAAATTGCACTATGTATAATATTCATAATTGTTATCAGTGTTGTTCCATCTATTTTCTCTACCTGCTTATCCATGTAGGATCACGCGGGGCTTGTGCCTATCTCCAGCGGTCAATGTGCGAGAGGCGAGGTACACCCTGGACAGATCTATCTATGGTATTATTATTTTTTAAATTGTTATTATTACTGCCATCGACCTGAAGGAGGTTTTCAGTCAATGAAAGCTGGAGAAGCTCCACCCAGCTGTTGCATTTGACATAACCACTGTCAATGATACACCACCCGGTAGAATTAATGAACAAGGGTACTTTCATTGATTATATAAATCTGATCTGGCAGCTGTTATATTTTCTTATTAAACCCAGAAAAGTAGAAATTAAAAAAAAGTTTTGCCTTGTATTTTTTTATATGTAGTTGAACAGTTTTTGCAGAACTTCTGCTGAGAAAACAACATAATTTTAATAAAAGTAATTCTTTAATAAAAGAAAAAGTTAATAGCAGTAGTTCTGCATTCATTCAGAAGATGGTTTTGTGCGTCCTGGGTGTCTGGAGAGATTTTGTGACGCCTGTTTCTGGCTTGCATTCAGAAATTGTAGCATTGTTTAGAACTTCATCTATCTTTTATGCCAGTTTGTACATGCAATTTACTCATTTAAAGTGGTTTTCAAATGATCAGTTTATCAAGAGGAATAATTCATATTTAATTCAAATGATAATATTACAAATATTACTGCAACTCATATCATACAGGTTTCTCTAAAGAGCTGAAGATGCTGATGGCCGTGGGCAGGAAGGGTCTCTTGTAGCGGTCTTTTCACTGCATTTGCACCCAGCAGAAATTGAGACACAATTTGCTGTATGTGCAGAGAACCAGACAGTTTCTCTCCCTCCATAGATAAAAATAAAATTGACAGTTACTTCATGTATATGGCACAAATTTACAAAATATTTCATTTCAAGGCCTTTTACAAGACAAACAGCTCCAATTTATATTTAAAAATATGAAATCTATCAAATACGAAACAAATTAACAATCATTGACATATTTTCACTTTTTAAGCTTGGTTATCATACAATGCAACGGAAATCAATTTAAAATCCCAACTGCTAAAAAGGTTTCTCACTAAGGAAACCCATCTGATTCCATCAAGCCACTGACCTTTAAGCATCTATGCTCCTGATTAAACATGTATTGACATTAAAAAACTCCTTTTTACTTAACAAAATGAATATTTCCTGATGCATATCAGAGCCTTAAATCTGACTTGAAAGATATCTAGTTCACTGCTGTAAAATGACCTTCAGCTCTGTTTTCTAGGTAACCACTAGGGGTCAGCAGTACACTATATTCATCTAGTGCTTGGTCATCCAACTTCTGACACCACAGAGACAAAAAGCAGCTTGTTAGACATCCTCTAGTCATAAAGTATGACTCAAAATCAGAAAGCTTATTCAGGTCAATTCTATATTTTAAATGTGATGAGTAGAAAAATTAGAGTCTAGAGGGTATAATTCTTCCGCATGCAACAGTTCTTGTAGAGAGGTGACATTAGACTGAGCCGTCAGGGAGAAGACTTAAGGTGGGAGGGTACTATGCATTTCTGACTGGTTGAGTATTTACAGTATTCTACGGAAGCGTATTGCTGCCACTGGACAAAATATTTTTTTTGTTGCTTATCTTGTATAAACATGATAATTATCTTGTATAAACGTGATCTTATCTTGTATAAACATGATAATTATCTTGTAAAAACGTGATAATTATCTTGTATAAACGTGATAATTATCTTGTATAAACGTGATAATTATCTTGTAAAAATGTGATAATTATCTTGTATAAATGTGATAATTATCTTGTATAAACGTGATAAATATCTTGTATAAACATGATAATTATCTTGTATAAACGTGAAAATTATCTTGTATAAACGTGATAATTATCTTGTATAAACGTGATAAATATCTTGTATAAACATGATAATTATCTTGTATAAACGTGAAAATTATCTTGTAAAAACGTGATAACTTATCCAGATGGTGGCGCTAGTATGCTTTTAGTCTGACTCATTTAAGACGAAGAAGAAGCATGTGCGTCATCTACTCGAGAACTAAAATGGCAAATTTATGGGAATGGATCAAGTTTTACTTTATGCTCGCTAGTATCACCTTATTTTCAACGGAAATACGGAGACAGTGAGTGGCGGTTTTCCGTGCGAGATGTCCGATACGTCACTTCCTGTTACTGGTGAGTCAGCTGGACAGCGACTTGCCGACTAATTCGTACCAAATTACTCGTCTTTATGATTTCATGGAAGGCCGGGATCGTTTGTCCGGTTAGAGGCTGTCATGATAACGGGTGTAAACGAAAGGTTTATGTGGGGCAGAAGTGTTTTAATCATCGACCGCGTACAAGAGCTGTAGATACCAGGCGCCCTACTTTCTTCACCCCCAACCGAAGAATGAGATTTCCCTCCGCCTGTGGCTAAAAGTTGTAAATTTGAAGAAACCACCAAAACAATGGTATGTTTGTTCTTTTAATTTCGTGGGGGAAAAAAAGCCCGATAGAAGACAACACGATGCCAGAAAAGTGGCCGGGCTACGAAGTTCCATTAAAATCTCCGTGGAGACGTCAAGAGGGCAGCAGACAGGTAAGCTTGGGAAGTGTACAGTGTTTACGTTTGTGTCACTCTTGATAAAACATATGCTTTCTCATTAAGACAGCCATCTTTTAGCTTTGTTCTGTCTGTCAATTATTATCTGAATATTTTTCATCTCTGCTGGTAGGTTTTTGGGGTTCCGTTTGTAAAGTTATACAATAAGAGATTTACAGCAAAATATTTAGCCTGTCATATGACATTAAAGGCAGGGTTCATTATTCATATTTTTGTTATTCATAACTCTATAAATAAGTTGCAGTTCCCAGTTTAATATTTAAATAACAAGCTTAATATTTAGCTCAAAAATAAAAGTCTAGTTTGTAAGCTAAACATTTAATTTGGAGTTCAATATTTCATTTGAAAACTAAATGCTTGGTTTGCATCTTAATATATAGTTTACAATCTAAACATTTAGCTGTGTAATTAAATATTTAGTTTGGAACGGTGACATTTATAAAATGTATAAAACCCATTTTTTATTCTTATAGAACCTAAACTATTGCTGTTATATCTTGACTGTGTAACCTTATGGTATCCCAGGTACTAGCATAGGCTGTTTGTAAAAACTAGAAGGAATGTGTGATATGAATATTTGAATGAGTATGAGTAATGATGCAGGTGCTGCTCTATTAGCTTGGTGTTAACATAGTTTTAAGTAGTCTTGATATGTTTTATGCTGTTTGCTAAACTGATTGTGGTCTTGTTTTTGACAGATGACTGCCGCTGTGATGCAGAGGCTGACTGGACCGCTCCGTAATCAGTCACCTATGCAGAAAGATGCTGATACTACAGGCACCGAAGGATCACGCCTAGGAGAGGAGAAGAACAGTGCATGTGGCAGGGAAAACACTGACTTCTCGAGTGCCTTTGTCCTTGTGATGAAGTGACGGCAGACAGAGGCTTTACCATCTGAGATCTGCTGTTTGAGAGGAGATTTAACCTTGTTCTACCAGCATTCACCCATAAAAGGAGGGCAGTTGTCTGATGAGGATGTAACTGCAGCAAGGAGGATTGCAAATGTCCACATACATGTGGAAAGACACATTCATCAACTGAAAAATGTTGCATAGTATGCCTTTAACTAGTCTTGACGACCTCCAAAGTGCTTCACACTACAGTTTTAGTCATTCACCCATTCACACACACACATTCACACCCTGATGGTGGTGAGCTATGTTAGTAGCTACAGCTGCCCTGGGGCAGAGTCCAGTTTAGAGTTCACAGTTCAACATTCTGATGGAAACAGGGAAAAAGCTTTTGCAGAACTTCTTCCTAGAAGGCAGCAGGGAGAACAGTCCATGGTGGGGGTATGAGGGGTCACTGCTGATGTTACGGGCTCGGGACACGCAGCGCTAAGATTGAATGTCCTTAATGGAGGGAAGAGGAGCCCCGATGATCCTCTCTGCTGTCCTCACCACTCTCCTCACGTTCTTCAAGTCGGAGGCGCTGCAGCCTCCACACCACACAGAGAGACAGCTGGTCAGAATGCTCTGTTGCGAAGACCCAGTTAACTGAGAATTTGCACAGGCATTTTTTCTTTGATTGTTTCTGTTATGCCAGTTCAGGATGTGACAGACTGCATTTCCCATGATGCAATGTGGTCAAAATGGCCACCAACTCCCATCATGCAACACGGCCCAAAATGGCCGCCGACTTTAACAACGAATGACGAGATAACGTTACTACCCGCTGTCCGATGCACCGGCTTGCTGAAGCTGAACCAGATCCGTGGACTCGGAGCGCTCCCAGACCCCAGCCGAGGCAACGTCAGAGTAAAGAAAGATTTCCCTTTTTTTAATTTCTCTTTCACCCCTAAGGTGATATTATTTAATAGTGCCTGGGCAGTATGATTAGGATTTAGTTTTAGTGCTTGATTACTCCAAGACGGAGTTTGTTTAACTGCTGAATATTTCTGATGTATGTGCATGCATTTTGTAAGTGATTTTGGCTGTGTTGATTTGTGGTTCATAAGTGACTCCGCCGCGGGTCGCTTTTTCCATCTTTTTCCCCGTTTCTCTCTTTCCTGTCCTCTTATCAGTGAGTTGAATCTCTTTGTTAAACCTCAGTTTGCGGTCTCCCCTTGAATTTCTCATTCAGACCGCCTCCCTACTCAAGGCAACATCCCACACAGCATAGGCGTTGATTACATCATTAAGACCTCCCCCTTACACATCACGCAAGGTCGTAGGTCACGTGTCGTCATAGTCGCCATCTTGGGAAGGTGCAGTGTAGCTAAGCTGTTAACTAGCTTGTTGGATCTCATCGGCCAGAAACCGATCAGACCCCCTGTTCCAGCATAAATGAGTTCATAACAGCTAATTAATAAATGCATTAGTGGTATTTAGTCATTACAATCTTATAGCCCTAGGATCACCACCATTTTAACCATATTTTGCTATAGCTACTATTTGAGTTTGAATGACCTATTATTAAAATTATAATACCAAATTATAATTCATAACAATAATCATATTCAAACAGCTTTCTGGCATAACATTTCCTTACCTACCCAGACAATTTTCAACTGTACATAGACACGGCGCCCACTGAATTGTCAGTGTAACATAGCCATCCATTTTTTAATAATTTCTGCTGAGATGTTACTGTTAAGAATACTGCTGGAGAACCCGATGTTCTGCCGGACACAGCGTCGTTTTTAAACAGTTTATTGCAGAATGTGAACAATGGCAGATGAGGCAATAATGAGCAGAAGACCAGAGGATGCAGGTGAGGTGAGTGGCAGAATGAAACTGACCAGGGTTGCAGACAGTGGCAGACGGGAAGGCGGGAGCTGACCAGAACAGATGGTGCGGACTGAGCAAACACCAGAATGGGCAGAGCAAAGCAGCTGGAACTCACGGAGAACAAGGCAAACTTCGAGCAGCACGCTGACACTGGAAGCGCACATCAGTGAGGGCTGAACATGAACAGGGAAATAGAGTCCAGCTGGCCGAGCAAAGAGGAACTGGTAGAAACACAACGGCAGTGCACATGAGGCAAGACAAGACGTTCAGGCAAGGAAGAGTTGGCTGAGGCAGGTATAAGTAGACAGGGAAACAGATGAGCAGAGTTGACTTTAATTAATTGCAGCAAGAGGATCTGATCAGGTGCACAGTGGTGGCTGGAAGATGACTGAGCTGACTGGGTGGTGGCTGAGGCACGGTGACCCAGTGGTTAGCACTGCATCACAGCAAGAAGGTCCCGGGTTTGAGTTCTGGGCTCAGCAGGGGCCTTTCGGTGTGTGGAGTTTGCAGAAGGTAGATAATCTTTAATTTATTAGCTTTGCCAAAGATTTTCTCAGAAAGACATAAGGAAGTAGCGTTTTCTACCTACGTCACCAAGTTGCACTGTGATTTTGGTCCATAGGAAACAACATTTGAGCAAAACATCTGCTGTCATATGCATTTTGATGATATTTCTAGTGAAAAATATGTATAACATATTTATAATCTTTGTTCAGGGAAGGTAAACAACCTTTCCTTTATTAGTTTTGCCGAAGATTTCAGTGCATCTCAGAAAGACGTCAGGCAGTTGTTGCTAGAAGGTTGCTAAGGACACAGCCATTTACGTCACCAACTTCAGCGTTCATAAAAATCAATATTTAAGAAAAACATTGCAGCTCTATGCATTTTAATGATATCTCTAGCGAAAAGTATGCATTTAGTCTCTCAAAATAACGTTACACTCCCCAAAGTGATGGAAACAGTCTCAATAAGATGTAACAACTGTGAATATTCCTCTGTTTTTCTCATATGTAGATGTAAGGGAAGTTGATATGTTAACTTAGTTTCGGGAACAGGTTTTTTCTTTATTTTTTTAACAATAATATTGTCTATAAGAAAAAGTTAAATAGCAGAATTATCTAAATATTAAACACTGTTTTGTGTATCCTGGGTGTCTGGAGAGATTATGTGTACGCTATATTCATCTTTCTTTGGCAGCAGCTCCCAGTAGTGCACGCAATTTACTCATTTAAATGGGGCAGACCAAATCCATTTTGCACTTTTTATCCATTGTGGCCGTAATCTTTAAAGACCAACGTGCCCACTTATTGCTCACATAGTTTTTTTCTGTCCATGCAATTTAATGCTCCCTATTTGGCATCTTTGAAGATCAGGGGTCTCATTTATAAAACTTTGCGTGGAATCCATACTAAAAGTATAAGGACGGCAAGAAAAAGAAAATGGCGTGCGCCAAAAAATATTCAGATTTATAAAACCATGTGTAACCCTGATTAGATTTACAGCACTCAGAAATACAGTGTTTCTTGAATAGATCGTAGTTTAGTCAACTATTGACATGCTTTAATAAGCGGAAAAGCAAAAACTTATAATCCATTATACTGCTGTTCAAAGGTTATTATCAGAACTGATCAATAATACTCGGGGCCTCCTGCTGTTAAGGTGCATGTGGCAAAGCTCCTGGCAGGAAGGTGCCACATTCTGTTTTCAGTTTATTTGCTGTTGCAGTCTTTAAACTCACTCAGAAAAGAAAACCAATCTCAATCAACAGCATTGTTCCATTGCAGTCTAGGTTTGAGCCATTTTAATATTGATCCAGTCTAACCTTTAATCACAATTTTAAACAGCAGCTATTCTCCTTTTGATGGGGATTTTGTAAAAGTCCTTTTTTTTAATTCCCATAAACAAAAACATATAACACCTAGGTGAACCAGGTGTTATAGGAATTCTAAGCAAAGATAACTGAGTTCCCATCTTTACTAAATAAGGAGACGGCGGTGATTCCTCTGGATCTTTGTCAATTCCCATCTTTCTTTTGAGTTTTTCGAGCAATGTCTGTCGATGCACATCTCTTTCACCTTTTCCTTGGTACTCGGAGCAAAATCTCCGGGTGGCAATTCTGACTGTAGGTGGCCAAGCTCTCATCATCAATGCTTGCTATAGCTGATATGTCAGTCTACAAGCACAATGAAATTATGCTTATATCAAAGACGGGAAAAAAACTAAAAATAGACTGTTTAAAACTAATGTTTATTAATCTTTACAGCAGAATTTATGATTAAATACATCATGTTTTAAAAAACATCAAGCTGCTTGTCCTTATCTCTATATCTTTTTGTCAGCCAATTTCATTAACATTCATAAAGTAATTCCCAAGCCGCACCATTAGTAGTGCTGTGATTTTTGAAACTCCATCATAAATTGCCCAGAAGAAGAAAATATCAGCTAGCAGAGTACTGTTTAGGCTGCAAACTCTTCTGAATATACTCACAGCTATAGCTGAAAGTCACCTTGACGTGTGTGAACGGACAGTACAAATGTAACGCAAACCTGTAAACAGAGCCACAGACAGTACCACAGCACTGCAGGTGTATCCAGTACATAGTTATTAACTATAAATAATAACTGTTGAATAGATCAGATTTCAACAAGTTACCTTGTCAGTCGTCTGGCAGCAAAACGCTTTAGTACGATCCGTGAAAGTCACGTGAATTCCTGCAGCCGGAAGAGGCAGCTTGTGAGGCAGCTTTCATCAAGAAAAACTTGCCCCTTTCTTTCTTAAAATAGGTTCAGACTTTATAAGAAGCATAACACAATATTTAATTTGCTCAGTTAATGTTATTACCGTGATAAAAATTGTAGCAATTCAATTCAATTCAATTCAATTTTATTTATATAGCGCCAAATCATGAAACATGTCATCTCAAGGCACTTTACAAAATCAAGTTCAATCATATTATACAGATTGGGTCAGATTGCAATACTGGGTAAAACTGTTTTAAAAATGTTAAAATAAGTTACACTAAGACTGCTCTATGTGTTAAAATACAATGGTTCTATAAAAATAAAATACACTAAAAGTGTAAAGCAGTTTAATAACCCTAATGAATTATTTTTTTCAAAGTAATTGTATGGAGTTAATGGAATTAATTAGTACACGTATAGGAACTTTGTAAAGGCAAATACTGAAACAGAAGTACATGTACTCGTACTTGATTTGAAGAAATATGGTATCGGTGCTTCCCTAGTTCACACCAAATGCAATCCAGGTGAAACTTTTGCCTGGATTCCCCGCTGTTGGACGCTTGACAGTTTGCCTTTCTTTCACAAACCATCTACGCTGACAACGTAGCCATTTCCCCCCATTTCCCTCACGATTTCATCAAATAGAAGGAGCGTCTATCTGCTTGCCGGCCCATCCTGTCTGTTCAACTCACAGAGCGGCGGAGATGGATTTTACTGAGTAAGTCATGGTGCTATATGTAATGTAGTAAGCCGAACAATGGCTTTGGGTGAGTACCACCACCTGTAACTGTTTGTGAATAAGGATCGATTCCATGGGGACTTCCGTCTTTCCAGGACCAAGCAAGAAGAGCTGCTACTCTGCGTATCAGAATCAGAATCAGAATAAAGTTTAATTGCCAAGTAGGTTTGCACTTACAAGGAATTTGACTTGGTGTTGATGGTGCAGACAAAAAAAAAAAAATACAGTAAAATAAAAGGATATATATATATACAGAAGCTATATACACTCAGTAAACTGTGCGTTAATGTAACGCAGAAGCTTGTAAGTCCTGAACGGGAGAGAGAGGCAATGTCCAGTGTCACGGGCAGCTCTGGCCTTGTTCATGAGGCCGGTAGCAGATGGGAAAAAACTGTTCTTGTGGTGTGAGGTTTTGGTCCTGATGGACCGCAGCCTCCTGCCAGAGGGAAGTGACTGAAATAGTCTGTGACTGGGGTGCGAGGGATCAGCCATAATCTTCCCTGCACGCCTCAGAGTCCTGGAGGCGAACAGGTCCTGGAGAGATGGAAGATTGCAGCCAATCACCTTCTCTGCAGACCTGATGACACGCTGCAGTCTGCCCTTGTCCTTAGCGGTGGCACCAGCGTACCAGATGGTGATGGAGGAGGTGAGGATGGACTCAATGATGGAGGAGTAGAACTGCACCATCATTGTCCTTGACAGGTTGAATTTCTTCAGCTGCCGTAGGAAGTACATCCTCTGCTGGGCTTTCTTGGTGAGGGAGTTGATGTTCAGCTCCCACTTTAGGTCCTGGGAGATGATAGTTCCCAGGAAGCGGAAAGACTCCACAGTGTCAATGGTGGAGTCACAGAGGGCGATGGGGGTAGCTGGGGCTGAGTTCTTCCTGAAGTCCACAACCATCTCCACTGTTTTTACAGCGTTGAGCTCCAGGTTGTTCTCCCTGCACCAGGTCGCCAGATGGTCAGCCTCCCACCTGTAGGCGGACTCGTCACCATCAGAGATAAGTCCGATGAGAGTGGTGTCGTCCGCGAACTTCAGGAGCTTGACAGACTGATGACTGGAGGTGCAGCTGTTGGTGTATAAGGACACATCTCCCCTGGGACACCAAATATCAACTCCCAGAGCGCTGGAGACAGATTTTTACCAAGGAGAGAGATCTTATGGAGTGAGTCACGGAGCTCTGTGGAATATGTAAACGTAAAGCTGCAGTTGCTGCTCGAACAAGCTCAAAAATGATCGCAGTTTAATTTTCTTATTTGTTTGCTGTACTTCTGAGTTCCTATCATGGGTAAGTACACAGTTTATTGAAATGTTTTATTGATTATTTATTGAGCTGTCTGTATTCCGGGATGGACCTATATGGAGATGAACATAGCTGAAAATTGCTTTCCATTACCTTGCAGTTTTGGGGATTTTATTTTGTGTTTTCCCCAAAGAGGACATGTTTTACTTTGCCATTAATGATTTGACATTAATGTGTGCTTCTGGAAGAACAGGCATAAATGTGATTGTTTACACTGTTGAGTGCACACATAAGACTCCACAAGTCGCAATTTATTGAAACACTCTCTTGAAACCACACGACCGAGTAAACCTTGGTGTCAGATGCAAAGAAAGATCTTTGAAAATATATTCACATTTGAGCATATGAGGCTATCATTTTAGCATGATGGGCTCTCCAGATAATGCACATACATTTATCAGACAAGACAGCATGTAGAAATTAAATATACTTATCAGTATTTACAGTGTTGTGGTCGCCACCTTCAGTGTTTGGTATAGAAGTTTTTTTTCAAAATCAGTTTATTTGAAAACCCTGACCTGAATTCACCCATCAGGAAACAGTCTTCAGTAAAGTGTGCTGAACATAGTCTTAAATTGTTGGCATAACTGTGTGATACTTCCCCATAAATGACCTTCAGCCACTCTGATTCCCTCATCCTTCAGGAGTAAGTGGAAACTTCCATCTGTTTTTGAGAACCTCAGACATAACAGCTCCTCTTTTTAGTAGCCATCCTCTTCTCAAGTGGAGCAGTCAGACATGCTAGTGTGACTCGTGCCATTAAATTGGCCAGTCGGTGTATCAGCTTGGTGGAGGAGGGGAGAGGGAAGGCTGTTTGCTTGATGGTGTGCTCTAATAGGGGGTTTTCAGGTGACGTCACGCTCACGTGACTACTCAGCGCGTCTGCCATATTGGGTGGCAGTCGTTTCGCACCGTTGACCCTGCATTGTATGACGCCTTAGGCAGGAGAGTGACCAAAGTATATATTTCCATTTTCACCAGCAGACCAGAATAAAAGGAAAAAATGACACAAAGCATAAAAAAATATAATGTAAATGTGTAAAAACACTTGATCGATACACCGCGAAAATGTTGAAAATGGAAATATATACTTTGGTCACACTCTTTAGCCTCAAAACTACTCAAACAACTTATTTTTTTACAGGTGACTACTTTCACTTACAGATGCAGATGATCTCCAGAAGTCAATCTACATGATGTGGGATTTAAAAATAAAGGCATTTAAAAATCTCTACATTGACTCAATTTGACCTGTGTTGTTGTAAATGTTGCTACAGAATTGGACGTTTTATGTGAATACTATATCAGCATGACAATAGAAAACCTCCTGATGTCGCTCAACAAGTTTCAGGTTGTACACCGTGTAAACATGACATGTCTACGATTACAGCGTACGAGTGACCCTCTTCAACATAATGTATGCACTGCTGCAGCATATCTGGTTCTTCCGTCTGTTCTGTGAAATTTTAAAACTCCAAGGACCGACCACACAACAAACAAAATCGCGTTAATCTGCTCATATGTGTGCCGAAAAACGGGCAAAACGCAACTCGATTGGCGTCCATCTTGGTTCATCATGAAGGCTCCCGTTATCACTTCCGGGTAAACTTCGAAGACAGTCCCTCCCTTTCCGTTTGATTTTCGTCTTTTGTATGTGTTTTCTGAAATGTAAATGTGTTTCGAGATTTGTAAAAGTGTTTCGTGTTTTGTAAATTTGCTTTCTGAAATGTAAATTTGTTTCAATATTTGTAAAAGTGTTTCAGATTTTGTATTTGTGTTTTGCACTTCCCGGCCACCGTAATTAACTGTTAAGCATTTAAAACATGTAAGAATATATTAATAATAGGGCTTGGGCGTCATGACGTATTACTTTCCGTGGCCGCCATGTTGACTGCCTCCGCCGCCGCTACTCAGACTACTGCCTATGACTACCGCGTACTGTACTCCCTCTCAGCCGTGTTTTAATTTGATTAATTTCACCTTAACTTGATTTCAACCATGGTAAACCGTTGCTGTATTGTGGGCTGTAACAGCGCAACACATGATCGCCATGAGAAAAACATAGAAATGGGTTAATTTTCCACCGCTTTCCTGCCTGGAGGCGCAACCACGGAGAACAAGTGTCAGAGATAACAAAGAGTCGTCGGCTCGCTTGGATCGCGGCTGTAAGACGACCGAACATAACTTTCCACAGTATCCCGATGTCAATGAGAGTGTGTTCTAAACCTTTGAAACACATAGCAGCTAGTTAAAAGTACATTACATGCGTGAGTGGTTGTTAGCACTAACGGTTAGCAGGTGCCAGAGCCCGTCTGAGCGCAGCTTACCTTTGTACGAGTTACTGTGTTCCCACTGTTTGCTGGCTTTATGATCTGCAGCTCTTGAACCCATCCATTCGTAAACTGCACATGAGAGTCCAAGGACTTGTAGCTTCAGAACTGTTCTGAAGTATAGGCGCTCACACCACAAACAAGGTAGCCGAAGACGTCTGATATGCAAAGTGACGTCCGTGCTACTTCCGGGTTACGCCGGTAGGCTTTTGCCGGCGTAAATACAGTAAATACAACTTAATTTTGCACTGGTCATTGTTCTGCTTAAATAATTAAAGCCGCGAGCGACGTTGATCGGCCCTGCAGCCAAGCGCCTTCGCGCACCGCCGGCCGTCAGCCACCGCAGAAGCTCTCACACATTTTCGTCGCATTTGCGTCGGATTGTTTACATTTTTACCATCTTATTAAAACTCAGCCGTCCACGTATGATGGCGATTTCCTTCATGTACATAACTTCTACATCTCGTACCCAACCAGATGTGAACTGGTTGTGAGCCTCTAGACCCTTGTAAGCTCTCATTTCCTCAAGACTGTGCAGAGGGTTTTCACTGAACACCAGGTAATGCACTATGTCGCCGTGCTCTACATTTGGCCAATCATCTGGATTACTGCTAAACAAGGCACCGTGGAGGGCATAGGAGTCCATATGGTCGATCACGGAACATTTCCTCAGATATACGTCCTTATCTGGTGGCTCTAGCGTGCTGGCGTACTTATCCATTCGCGATATGATATGATAATATGCCACCCAAGATGGCGGACCGGAAGCTAGCCAGTGACGTCACTGAAAACCCCCTATTGAAGAATATGAATTACATAGAAAGATAACCTACCGTATGTAGAACGATAAACTGTTTTCTGATTTGTCCGTTTTGGAGCAAAGAAACAAAGTTGACCGGCCACTATCGGGGCCTTTGGTACCCACTCTTGACATTCACACGCCCTCATCAGTGCACAACAAATCATATACACCCAAGATAAATTAAATTTGTTGTCATGAGACCCTTAAAGGGTTAATAAAGTGGGTTTTGCAAGCTATGTTCCCTTTAATTGACAAATCTCATCCATCTTGATTTATTTTTTACATTTTTCTAGTAAAAACTAGCATTTAATTCTAAGGAAGAAGGAATCAAAGATATTTTTAGAGGCACTTTTCACATAAGTTGGTGCCACTTTTGGAACATGCGGTAAACTTGAAAGGTTTCTGGCATGCTCTGTAGCTTTTACCTTCATTAAGTGTAGTTAAGTACTGATCTGTAACTTTACATCTTGGTGTAAAAAACAACAACTTCAATCTGTTCAGCACAAAGATAAAATCTGGGGATTCCACTCCTTATTAAGGAAACACCCACTCTGTGACTGTAATTATACACGGATACACAGATGTGTGTCATTATTGTACATGCGGTAAGGGCTCTTTTATCTGAGCTAAGGGATCAATGACAATAAAGGATAACAGTAGTTGATCTGTATTTGTTTAGGTTTATAATTACAAAGTTATTTAAAGTAGTCCCAGTGGGCCATGAAAGTTTTTAATTCCACTTTTTCACAAGCAACTGTCTCATAAATACAGATCAAAAATTAGAATATGATAAAAAGGTTCAATATTTTTTCTTACTCATTTCAGAAAGCGAAACTCATATATTATATAGATTCATTACACATTACATATTTCAAGCAAGTATTGAATGTGTTGAAATGAACATACTTTTTAGAAACCTGATGTTTTTTTTGTAATTAGTAATATACAGTAATGAGTTGTGGGTTTTGATTATCGGTAAGCCATAACCATAAAGGATAAGAATTAAACGCTTCAAATATGTCACTCTGTGTGTGATGAATCTATATATAACATACGAGTTTCCCTGTCTAAAATGAGTGACACAACTATTGAAATATAAAAACTTAAAAAGCCAAGAAGCAAATCAGAATCTGCAGGTAGTTACTGCACTTGCTGATAATGAAAGTCATATATCCTTAAGCCAAGGCACAAGTTTGGAAATATGGTTTGGATTTGTTTTTTTTAGCTTCATGTTATGCTTAAACACACTGGGGGGCTTTCTGTTAAAAAGTTGAAATGAAATAACAGCATCCCTTAAGAGAAATAATCCACAATGCTCTGGAGAATTCAGTGAACGTTGTCTTAATAAGAAATGATCAAGGATATTTCTTATATGATTTGATATGGAAAATACAAAGTATTGTGATCAACCCAATTCCTTTGTCAGTGGCGGGGGTTATTGTTGAAACAGGATAGCTGAAACTAAGAACTACCAGACAGATGATGAAGGTCAAGGGCCAAAGTTTCCCACGTGAAAACAGCTCAATGCTTTTCTTATTAGTTTACTTATATTATGTTAGTGAGCCTAACAAAGAAGGTGGTCCTGTGGAATGCGAGTATCACTAATGGTCTCCTGCTATGTATATTCACCCCAAGAAAAGGTGTTGTGCCAGTGGTGTGTTTTAGTGGTAGATATGTGAGAAAATAATATGTTTTGGCTTTTAGAGACACATGTTAAGCATTTACTTTTCGTTTCTAAATAAAAAAGATATCTGTACATTTTCCCATCCCTTAATCCAAATACAGATCAGTGTTTAACAGTCATAATACTCACATATTACATACATATTGACACATATTATTCCTGTATATTATTATTATTATTATTTTTATTGTTATTATTATTATTATTATTATTGAAATATAATTTACTCTTTTGATTATTCTGTGAATTACACTGAGACGGGTGGGACAAAAACTGTGGACAGGTTTTCAGTCCATCACAGGGCACCTGCAAAATCTCATCATATTTGTGGAAAACATGTGCTCCTGTTTTTATTCGGCTTTGCTTTTGATCTGCCTCCCAGTATTCTTGGGCTGCTTTTTGTTTGCTTATGAATGGGAGTTTTGCAAAGCGCATGTGGAGATAATTTGTCAAGACAAATTTAAATTTGGCCTTTGCAAAGAGAATTTGGTATCTTTTTCAAGGGAGCAACCACAATACTCAGTTCTGCTGCTCTATCTACAAAATCATGTTCCTTACAAATGTGACACCATATAAGGGGGTAATAAACAGACTTTAAAGTTTTATAACAATTATTACCAGTAATCATTCTTACAACAAAGAAATAATCAACCAGACAAAAATGTATTAATATATTGTGATGAATTTATATAGATCCACCAAGAAACTTTAGGTATACCCTAAGATCTTTGCCCAGTAGATTGTGCCCAGGACGTTTCAAAGGAGAAAAAGGTATTTGAGTTCCAATCCACCTCAGTTGACTCATTTTGATGTGATAAAATGAACTTCTGTACAAACTTTTGTCCATGATTTGGCATTGAGATCCCATCTATGAACATTACAGTTAAGACTAGTAACAAAGAGCAATTCTGAGAGGCAAATAAAAAATGTTAACAGATATTAGTTTGAAACTATAAGCTAAAACCTTCAAACACTCTTGGTGTCATGGAACACAAACCTGAACACAAAGCAGTCTATCATAGATTCAATAAGCTGCGGATAGATTCTGTAATAAGCAGCCATGTGTTGTAACAATGTGATGGGTGCATTAGAGGTGGTTTGGGATGTGAACTGTGTGGTAAGATGTAGAGTCTTAAAAGGTGACTGAGGAAGGCAACTTTTATGCCATGAAGTCAGGAAACCCCACCAGAAGAGGCTCTAATGCAACTTAATGGGCTGTTGAGGTTAGGAGTATGTGTGATGAGGGGCACTTTAGGGGCTGCTGACTTGTGGCCTTTTGTGGCAAAGGAGCATTAGTAAATTGAAGGAAAGCATTAGTGAACAGATAGAACTTAATATGGGGATTTAAAACAGCATTGGATATGCGGTCTGCTTCCATTAACATGGCAGAATGGGGAGAGATGAGTTATTAAATTGGTGGGATTGTGTTTTGGGTGCTGTTATACATTAGATGACAACATATGAAATTTGTATGTGTGTACTTTTTGTTGAGAGTTAAGAAAAGCAGCATAACTCATTTTAACAGCATGATTTGTTTTTGCTCTAAGCAATAATGATGATAGCATAAAATATATTGATGACTTAAAGATAAAGTGGCCACTGATGATTGGAGCCTAGGATTGGTTTACACCTTCATCGGCACTTTTTAGACAAAAGGAAAAGAAGGTAGAGTAAAAAGATCAATGCCACTTAGGAAAGATTGCTAACTAGATCATTTGAAAATCTACAAGAAACAGTGAATACAGCATAAAGTAATTTGAGGGAAACTGTCCATTTAGAAAAATTAAAGAGCTATAAAATGAGTTTAAGACAAACGTTCGTTTTAGAAAATGGCTGAGAATATCAAGTTTGTAGAACTGTGACTTTCAAACATAGAAATAACCTCAGCAGCTGGTTTTTGCAAATAGCGCTCTGTAGACCTAAAAGTTCTTGTAATATCTGTTTGCCTCACCAGTCCACTTCCTATCAGTCCTAACCACAGACTGAGAGGTTTTCACTCTTTTCTCCTCTATGTTTGACTGAGAACAAACATAGAGTCCTAGAGCTGCATGGGTAACTGCGCAGTATGCATCTTATAAAACTGCCTTCAGACTGAACGCGATTTCACTGTCAGGGGCGTCTGGTTTGCATGTAAAGTCTATTACTTGCTATGGCTTTCAACAATCTGGCACTATCTTGCTGTCTGAGGAGAGCTTATAAAGAGCTTGAAACGGGTGAATGGGATGAGCTTGATTATGGCGTGGCTGTGTGGCAGTCACACAGCTGCGGTGAATGACTGCACGGACAGGAGGAATGACAAGATGCAGACAGGTCAGGTCATGACAGTCCCATTCTAACAGGAAAGCCAAAACAGCAATTTTCTGTTCAACCACATTTTCAAGAAATTTTGATAATTTCTGCTTTGCGACATCTTGGATTATCTTTCTGGAAGATGGTACACTGAGGATATAAAGGCATGGAAATGTTCAGTAACAATACTCAGCCGGGCTGTGGGGTTTAAATGATGCTCAGTAGCTAATAAGGGGCCCGTAATATGACCAGAATATTTCCTCCAAACCTTTACACCACCAACAGACTGGACAGTTGAGGGACAGATTCATAATTTTATGTTGTTTACACAAAATTCTGCTCATATCATCTGAATGTGGCAGCTATAATCAAGACTCATCAGACAAAGCATTTTTTTCTGAACTGGTATGTCATGTTTTGGTGAGCCTGTTATCAGATGACAAAATTGAAAGTGGTGTGGTCTTTTGCTTCTGTAGCCCATCTTGTAGCCCACAGGTTCCATATGTGTGTTCAGAGATGGCAGATAGTTTTGCTATTGTTGGCTTTCTATCATCTCAAACCAGCCAGCGCATTTTCTTTTGATCGCTGACATCTACAGATGTTCTCCTTTTTTGACCATTCTCTGTAAAAAGAAAAAAAAATCCTTGTCTGTGAAAATCCCAGCAGATCAGCAGTTTCTGAAATATTCATATCATCAGGCACCAACAACCATGCTACATTCAAGGTCACTTAACAGGTATACTTATTATAGTGGCCGGTGAGTGTGTTACTGCACCCTTGTCATTGTTTGGAGCAGTTTGTATCCTCTCAGGTAATTGTGTGACTGAAATGTAATTTTCTGTGGCATGGCCTGAGAAAGCCCGAGGCAGAAGTGCAAAACAAGGAACAGGAAGGAGGATAAAGAGAGAGATAAATTGATCAAGCTGAGGCATCAGCAGATAAAGTACAGAACAAAAGGAGAATAAATCTGGTGTTGCTCCAAAGGAGTGGGAGATGTGGTGTGTAAGGAGAATAGGAAACACGCTAAGATATTTTGATAATAAAAAAATATGATAACCAAGTTCTGAGGGAGGAAGAGCAAAAAATATGGGAGAGGACGTCATGTAAAATGTGAAATCCGGGAATAGATATTTTACTTTAAATTGCTTAGAATTAAGCATAGTTAGTTATTCATGATTACAGTAAATATAAATACAAAAACCACTGAAAAATAGGATCTAGCTGATGTGAAGTAACTAAATGAAATGGGAATGGAACAACATCACCTTTGGATTTCAGTTAAATGAGGAACCTTAAGAGGTCTATGAGCCAATCTGTACAGTGCACAGAAAGGGATGTTATATTAGGGAGGATGGAGACATGGGTATGTTTTGATTTTCAAAGAGGGTTGGTTGTTGGTCTGGTCCATTAAAACCTTTTTAATGGCTACAAGCTGATGGCTTTTACCGCCAGAGGCATGACACAGTCAGTAATAGTGTTAAATGTGTGTATGTGGAACAGTGTGTTCTACATGGTTGTGTTTTCTTTTTATATAAGAAATCACAACAAGCATTTAAACATTATGTCCTAAATGCACTCATCTGTCTTTCCACCACCCCAGGGCATCAGATAGCAAGTTAAATAATCCAATCTCCCAGATATAAATAAGTTTGTTTCAGCTAAAAGTATGAAGAAAGATAAGTAGATAGCAGAGAAAATTCTAAGGTTCTTTTAACTCCAATTTAGTATTTTTCCTTTAGAATACGACCATCTTTACAGAACATCTTTACATAGTGTATTCTGGATTTCTTTTTGAATGTTTTATTACTGGAGGTAATAATTATTATCAATTATTATAATAAGAAGTAGTAATAATATGGAGCCAGATCGGTCTCGATACACAAATGCACATATGTGATTCATACATGCACAGGACAAGATCCATGCATGCACAGCCCGATTCATGCAAGCACAGATAAATCCACAAATGCACAAAAAATCCACGCACACACAGGACAAGATCCACGCATGCACAGCCCGATTCATGCAAGCACAGCCCGATTCATGCCAGCACAAAAAAATCCACAAATGCACAAAAAAATCCACGCACACACAGGACAAGATCCACACATCAACAGTTCGATTCATGCAAGCACAAAAAAAATCCACAAATGCACAAAAAAATCCATGCGTGATTCACACGTACATTTTTTTAAACAGAGAATGGTTTGCAACCAATCAGAAGCCTCCCTTGTATAAGCCAATCTCTGGAAAGTACTCCACGTGGGGTGACTTACTCATAAGCCAATCACATTCAACCTGTTCAGGATGCGCGTAGTATGAGCACAGTGGAATATATACCTTATGCAGAAATATATATATATATATATATATATATATATATATATATATATATATATATATATATTTAGTTACTCTAATATTAAATATGTTTCACACAAATATTTTCTGAAAAATTACTTCTGCCTTTATTTTAATGGTCAGAGTGTCAGTTTTGCCCCCCCCCCCCTCTGTCCTGGGCCTGGGACAATTGACCCGTTTGTCCCCCCCCTGTCAGCGGGCGTGACTGTCGGGGACATGTTCTGATTTCTGGAGAACAGTGCACACAACTCAGCTGATTGGCCTGAATAAGACGAGGTGCTGCTCAGTAATTTAAACAATAGATTCTATAGCACATGCAGGATATAGTGCCTTTGTTTCAGTGATAATTTTAAAAGCCTTTCTGGAAATATTTGCTTCATCTCAGTGGTATAAAATATTATTTGCACCACTGAAACTAGAATAGCTAAAATGTGAAATGGGTCCATTGGGGGAACTTTTTTTTTACTGATTGTGTCTAGGGTGTATCATGCCTCTCACCAATTGACTGCTAGGGATAAGCATCAAACCCCTGTATGGATAAGCGGGTATAGACCACGGACAGACAGTTGGATTGACATTTCTTTGATAGTTTTGACAGTGATTTACATGATGAAAACATTTCAGTGGCATAGTAAAGGGAAGTCAAGATAAGGCAGACTACAGTCGGAAATTAATGATGTTTCAGTTAATGTTTTAAGGCCAGGCAAAAGCAACTCAAAACAAATGGGTTTGAGCCTTTTTGCAGTTTTCTGGAAGTTTGTTTTAGATTAGTGGAGCATAATATGCTTCTCTATATTTGGTTCTGATTCTGGGGATTTAACATTTACAATGAAAATAGAAATGAAAATAGGAAATCTGTTTTTTTTTCCAGGTATAGTTTCCTTGCCTTTCATTTACTAGTTATCCAACAACAAACAAGTAGAGTGCATGTGGGTCCTACATGATGATGTATTGTTTATTAAACTAGTCAAACATCAAATCAAGTAATGCTCCTGAGTTGCTCCTGGTGGTTTTAAATGCATGTGGTTTGAGGCCATGTCCTGGTGTGTTTAGCTATTTAGCAGGCCACAGCTCATCTACACAGACCCACAGGAGGCCCTGAGGACAAATGAAAGGCTCGAGACAACCCGGAAACCTTTTGCTCTGCCTTTAATAGGAAATAAGGTGCCATTAGGGTGTGTAATGGTGGTTTTTGTGCCTGTCGTAGCTTTGGAGCACTGGATATAATAAGGCTTGCATTCTGAGAAAAATAAAAACAATAGTTTGTTATTTTAGTGGAAACATTCATTGAATATAATGTACATAAACATAGTGATGTGAAAATCTACCTCAGATTTCTTCCATATTGATTTTTTGTCACAGGTACTTAGGAATAACCCCTTTTTTGACTGCTGGACAGAGTGTGTCAATTTCTATTAGTAGGCCTATTCTTATTACTATATAGCATTAATATTGTTGTGTTTTGTTTTTTTAAAGCTTAGCCTTGTTTAGCTCACCAATTTTTGTTGACTCCTGTTTTCATTTGTTGTAACACACTTTGTCTTGCCTTCACTCTTTTGGGAAAGTGTGCCATCAATAAAGATATGACTGGCTTAAAGTAGCTGGACCAAAGAAATACAATGCATAATTTTATGTTACATCCCACTTTGAGTCTCTAAAACTGGAGAGCCAGTAGTGTTTTTGCCCTTGTTCTTCTCTCCGTTCTGGGACGTATCTTTAGGATTTCCTTGCTGATTTGACAAAAGCCCAGTTAGGGTATCCTCATGTTTGGAGAGCATCTTTGATGTGTTTTTGTTCCTTGTTCTTCCTTTCTGCCCTAGTGGGGACATGTTCGGCTAAATGGTGTGACCTTACACCACGAGCTACCTCCTCCGGACAAGACTCAGCCGTCCACCTGTACCTCAAGGACAGGTGGACGGCCTGTTTTGGTCCTCATAAACTTTTGAGGACCAAAATGTTCACATTTTGGACAGAGAAGACAGATGGTTTGAGAGAGGGGTGAACTTTACCTTAACAGGGAGCTAGCATATATTTGTTTTGTACATACGTCGGAGTTAAAGGCTGTCTGAATTCGACAAAGCAGTCCTTTCCTCCCCATGATAATATTCTTACTGTTGACCTCAAAAGGTCAAGGAACAGGAGCAAAAATCTATTATTAAGGGTATTCGGATGGAACCTCAGAGTGACACATCGTAAACTCCCACCTCCCGTGCTGTGATTGGTCTACTCTGTTTTAGACCAGAGAGTCTAAGCATGGTCAAACTGACAAGCTGTGTATTGAATACACGTGGTGTAAGTCTGTTTGGCTGGCCAGGCTACCTGCTGTCTGTTGTCATATGCAGACTCATCCTCGCCCTGGATCAGTCCAATGACAGTGGTGTCATCTGCAAATTTCAAGAGTTTCACAGAAAGTATTAATATTGTGTTTATAGACATTAAAGCGTGGTTGGCTTTAAACTTTTTAACTTTAAATGACAAGAAAACAGAGGTGAGGGTGTTTTGTCCCAGCAGCCCTTGTGAACCATCTTCTTTTTATTTGAGCCCCATAGCGCCTTACTTAAACCCGGGCATACACTGTACGATATTTTCAATTGTGGCGCCGTGGACGGCAGCCACGGTGTGTTGGTGCGCACTTTTTTGTTTTTTCCTTACTATTTAACTCTGGTTTTTGCGATGATACCCGGAGCTCTTTCACCAGAGAAGAACTCATGAACATCAGGGCTACATCACCAGAGGATTTATTCCCTACTTTTCTTCTCCCTACGCTGGAAATTTTGGACATTCTGGTCAGAGGTGCGCTCACCTTTGCTCACGCAGCGAAACGCCGGAGGAGAGGGAAACAGGACAGGATTATACCCGGTAGCGGTGAGCGGAGTCCGCGCTGGCGGTGACGCACCAGGGCGGACTCCGCTCACCGCTACCGGGTATAATCCTGTCCAACGTGCGTTCCCTGTCCAACAAACTACACAAACTGAAACTGATGCTGGGCAAAAACAGGGACTTCTCTTCATCTGCTGTTTTTTGCTTCACAGAGACGTGGCTGTGTGGATTAATACCGGACTCCGCGCTGCAGCTGGACGGCTTCCAACTTCACAGAGCTGACCGCGACACACATCTTTCCGGCAAAGCGAAAGGTGGAGGGATCTGTTTTTACATCAACAGCGGCTGGTGCAACGATGTGGCAGTGATCCAGCAGCACTGTTCACCTGACCTGGAATCCTTCATCATAAACTGTAAGCCTTTTTATTCACCCCGCGAGTTTGCTTCATTCATTCTGGTCGGTGTTTACATCGTGCCGCATGCAAACGTGCAAGTCGCACAGCGCACACTCGCAGACCAGATACTGAATGTGGAGCAGAGAAATCTGGACTCCTTAGTTATTGTTCTTGGTGACTTTAACAAAGGAAACCTCACTCATGAACTTCCTAAATATAGACAGTTTATTAAATGCCCGACCAGAGAGGAGAACATTCTGGATCACTGTTACACCACAGTTAGAGATGCTTATCACGCCGTCCCCCGTACTGCACTGGGCCAATCTGACCACGTCATGGTTCAGCTGATTCCTGCTTATAGGCAGAAACTAAAGCTCTGCAAACCTGTAGTGAGGACATCGAAGAACTGGACCGGTGAGGCTGTGGAGGATCTTCAGGCGTGTTTGAATTCTACTGACTGGGATGTATTCAGGGCTGCTACCAACAGTCTGGATGAGTTCACAGAGGCTGTGACATCATATATCAGCTTCTGTGAGGACTGCTGTGTTACAATAATGACAAACCCTGGTTCACAGCCAAACTCAGAAGGCTAAGGTTGGACAAAGAAGATGCCTTCAGAAGTGGGGACAAATGCAGATTCAAAGATGCAAAATACATGTTTAGCAAGGCGGTGAAAGAGGCTAAACGACTGTACTCTGAGAAGCTGCAAAACCAGTTTTCAGCCAACGACTCTACTTCTGTCTGGAAAGGGCTTAGGCAGATAACAAATTACAAGCCTAAAGCCCCCCACTCCATGAACGACCGACAGTTAGCAAACGACCTGAACAACTTCTACTTCCGTTTCGACAGACAAAGGGACAGTCCTGCAACCACCCCCCATGACACCACCCAACAGATCACCTCCACCTCCTCCTCAGTGACAACTCTTTCCATACATGAGAGAGATGTTAACAAACTCTTCAGAAGACAGAACCCCCGGAAAGCTGCTGGACCAGACTCTATAGGCCCGTTTACACTACATCTAAAAACCGAGCCATGCCGAGACCAGTCCGAGCTTGGTTCAGTTATCCAAGACAAGCCGACCCGTTTACACACAAAGCTTATCTCGGTTCCTTGGTTGCTCCTCGCCCCCTAGTGGCGATCTGCGGTACTACCGCTCTCTGGGATTGAAGGCGGAAGCAGCAAAAACACACACAGCTGCGCCCGTAACATTCAGGAAGTTATGCTTGATATTGTGATATTTCGGTGTTTGCAGAGAGTCAGGGGAAGAAGGCAACCATTGGTGAATTTACTTGAGAAAGTTGGCTTTTTGGGAAGTGGATGAGACAAACGAATGTCTAATAAGGATTTACAGATGCAGGAAACAACGACAGACGCTGAGGTTCATTGCGCTGCTAAGCAGAATCATCCCTGGAAACCGTGTGGCACGGTAAGGAAGCTAGTATTATTATGAATGTCTGAAATTTGTCTGAATGGAGTGTGAATCGGGACGTGCAGCCAGACACGCCGGAAAACCCGCTGACAGTCAGCTGACTGTAAGGGCATGACGCGGTCTGCTCACGCACTCTTCGTTATCAGAAACCGGGATAAAATAGAACCAGGCCGAGACCTACCCAAGAGCTGGTCTGCAGTTAGCGCGGTCCGGTTATGGTTAGCGCGGTCTGGTTCAGTCTGTTGACCGTTTAAACACAAGAGTTATCTCGGTTACCGAGCTCGGACTGGTCTCGGCTCGGTTAAAAAAGTGTAGTGTAAACGGGCCTTATCTCTCCATCCAACTTGAAGCACTGTGCTGATCAGCTGTTTCCAGTGTTCACAGACATTTTTAACACCTCACTGGCGACATGTCACGTGCCAGCCTGCTTCAAATCCTCCACCATTATCCCTGTTCCCAAGAAGCCAAGGACCACAGGACTTAATGAGTTTAGACCCGTCGCTCTGACCTCTGTGGTTATGAAGTCCTTTGAGTGCCTTGTGCTTTCACACCTAAAAGAAATCACCGATCCCCTCCTGGACCCCCTACAGTTTGCCTACAGAGCCAACAGATCTGCAGACGACGCTGTCAACCTGGCCCTTCACCACATCCTCCAGCACATGGACACTGCAGGAACCTACGCCAGGATCCTGTTTGTGGATTTCAGCTCAGCCTTCAACACAATCATCCCAGCTCTGCTTCAGGAGAAGCTCTCCCAGCTGAACGTGCCTGACTCCACCTGCAGGTGGATTACAGACTTCCTGTCTGACAGGAAGCAGAACGTGAAGCTGGGAAAACATGAATCTGACTCACAGCTCATCAGCACTGGTTCCCCCCAGGGCTGTGTTCTTTCTCCTCTGCTCTTCTCCCTGTACACCAACAGCTGCACCTCCAGTCATCAGTCTGTCAAGCTCCTGAAGTTTGCGGACGACACCACTCTCATCGGAATTATCTCTGATGGTGACGAGTCCGCCTACAAGTGGGAGGTAGACCATCTGGCGACCTGGTGCAGGGAGAACAACCTGGAGTTCAATGCTGTAAAAACAGTGGAGATGGTTGTGGACTTCAGGAAGAACTCAGCCCCAGCTACCCCCATCACCCTCTATGACTCCACAATCGACACTGTGGAGTCTTTACGCTTCCTGGGAACTATCATCTCCCAGGACCTAAAGTGGGAGCTGAACATTAACTCCCTCACCAAGAAAGCCCAGCAGAGGATGTACTTCCTACGGCAGCTGAAGAAATTCAACCTGCCAAGGACAATGATGGTGCAGTTCTACTCCTCCATCATTGAGTCCATCCTCACCTCCTCCATCACCATCTGGTACGCTGGTGCCACCGCTAAGGACAAGGGCAGACTGGAGCGTGTCATCCGGTCTGCAGAGAAGGTGATTGGCTGCAATCTTCCATCTCTCCAGGACCTGTACGCCTCCAAGACTCTGAGGTGTGCAGGGAATATTGTGGCTGATCCCTCGCACCCCAGTCACAGACTATTTCAGTCACTTCCCTCTGGCAGGAGGCTGCGGTCCATCAGGACATCACACGCCACAAGAACAGTTTTTTCCCATCTGCTACCGGCCTTATGAACAAGGCCAAGAGTCGCCCGTGACACTGGACACTGCCTCTCTCCCCCGTTCAGGACTTACAAGCTTCTGCGTTACATTAACGCACAGTTTACTGAGTGTATATAGCTTCTGTGTATATATCCATTTTATTTTATTTTTTGTCTGCACCATCAACACCAAGTCAAATTCCTTGTAAGTGCAAACCTACTTGCCAATAAACTTGATTCTGATTCTCTTATACAGCTCAAACTGTACGACAAAACCGCAGGTTTTAAAAATTCACTGCTCACGATATGTGTTCTTACACTGTATGGCCCGACGCTCTGATGCGACCTGACTGCTCACACTGTACGTTCAAAAACCACACGTCAGACTCCCCCGTAGAGAGATGGCGCAACTCGGACTCGTCTACCCGGAAGCCAAATGTCAACAGTAGAGGAAGAAAAAGGCGGAAGTGTCAATGCTCACTGTTAATATGAGGCTCACTAGAACGAAACGCACTGCCTTGGCAATTCTACGAGTTTCTCCTCCGTAGTTCATGTCACATGTATCACCGCCATGCTTCTCTCCACTCCTATGTTTTCGTTTGAGAAGACAAAGAAGAAATTCTTTGGTTGCGCATGCGCAGTGCGCGAGGTTGGGGGAAATCGGCTAGCTCTGCTTTAACAGCAGGACGCGCTCACGATCGCTCACGAGGGCCGACTGAATTTCAAACATGTTTGATTTTTAACCGACCGTCCGATTCCTGATGCGGAGGTGGTCATGAGAGGCTAATCGCCCCTCATATACTACACGACGCATGATCAAGCTGAAACTCGGGCTGATCCAAAAAATTCTCGCACGACTGAAGAATCGGCCCGAAAAGAGCAAAAACTCGTACAGTGTACGCCCGGCTTAAGGCAGACCGTCTAAAACTTGGGTTTTAAAATCAAGGTCAAGGTAACATTATTTGTACCCGAGGGTAGATTTGGTTGCAGGTAGAAAGAGTGGGCTGCATACACACACTACGCACTACACAGAAACAACACTGACTGCATTGATAGGAGACAATGACATAACAGCAAGTGCTCCAGGCTTATAGCTATAGATTAAAAAGTATACAATAGTACTATCAAAATACCATAGATGAAATACAGAGTAAAAACCACCATATCATAAAAATGTACAAAAAAGCTGGGTCAATAATGTCATGCTTTTAAGGTGTTTGGCCCACATGCAGACAGAATCGGATTCAGAAACAGTTTTCAGATGTTTATTAAAGGCTCTGCAGGTTCTTTGCACACAACGTGAGCTACAGGCAGGGACGGAGGGATTGCACACAACGAGAACGAAGAGCGAGGTCGAAACGTCGGGGACTGTGGAGAAAAGGGGGAACAAGATTAACTCTAGTTGAACCAGGGGAAGTCTCCAGATGCTGCAATGCTTAACGCTTAGTTGAGAGGACCTATCCGGGGAGGATGAGTGGGGAAGGAGTTCTGTGGTCGTGAGCTCACTGATGGTAGTAGGTGGCTGAGTGACGGGAGGGCTGGCAGATGTTATTCTGGCGGGGAGCTCGAGCAGCCTACAGCAGCGGAGGCGAAAGGAGCAGCTGGAAGAACCAGGGTGAGTCAAGAAGTACCAGGGTGAATCCAGGAAGGGAAACCTCGTGCCCGGCTAGGTAACACCAAGGGAGTTTGAGGGGGAGATCGCCAGAGTAGAATCTGAGCAGGCAGGGATTCAGGAGACTGGTCTTCGGAGCACAGAGTCACACGGGTGAGTAAATCCAAAAAACACGACGAACTGGAGAAGACAGGAGACAAAGTCAGATCCAAAAACAGGGATTTCAAAAACTCACAGGTAAGAAGATCAGGAGACAGGATCATGGCCTAGGCATACCACAACGGGGTAACACTCTGGCATCTTCCAGCTGAGTGTGCACTCATTTTAAACCCGAGCCGAGCAGCCCAGATGAGCCGCAGGTGTGGGCCACGCCCACCCGTCAACTGCAGCCACCTGTGGAGCAGAGTTAGAAGAGCACAGACACACAGAATCCTGACAAATAAATAATTAAATTAATAGATTAGGAAGGCTGTGCCTAATTTAAAAAGATGAATGTGTAGTCTACAAATAGCCTAAGTGTTGTTCAGGGTTTTAATAGTCAAAGGAACAAAACTACCTCTGTACCTTTTAGTTTTACCTGCAGGCATTTTAAACCTACGGCCAGATGGGAGAGGCTGGAATTCACCAGGTAGTGGGTGGGATCCATCTTCTAGGATGGACCACACTAGCCTCGGTAGCTGCTTAGTATAAAATGTTTCTAATTAATTGTTTCTAAGTTCAGCTCCAATTAACCTACTGGCCCACCTCACAATCTGATTCAGTGAGTTTTTATTTTTTTACGGGTAGGTTGCTGAACCAGGACACCAGGCTAAATGAAATTAAAGATTCAATCAAGCATCTGTAAAACATAGTAAGCATCTTACTGTCGATATGGAAGGAGGACATTTTCCTTAGACAATGTAGGCGATGGTTCGCCCTTTTGTGCCCAGCCTCACAGTTTGCCTCAAAATTTAATTTGCTGTCGATGATGGTCCCAAGATACAGTATTTGTAGTTGCCCACACACTCCACTATCTGACCATTTATACTGGTTGGTTCCTTAACCCTGGGCAGTTTCCTAAAGTATAAACATCCATCTTTTTTGTTTTGGAAATGTTCGTCTGTAGGAAGGACCGCTCCATCCATCCATCCATTTTCTAATACTTGTATTCCTTGTGGGGTCGTAAGGGGTGCTGGTGCCTATCTCCAGCTGTCAATGGGTGTGAGGCGGGGTACACCCTGGACAGGTGGAAGGACTGCTCACACCAATAAATCGGCAGGTTGGAGCATTGGTCAAGTCCAGTTTTTATCACCTTAGGCAGCTGGCAAAGATAAAGCCAATTCTTTAAAAACAACATTTCGAAACAGTAATTCATGCCTTTATTACAACTCCACTTGATTACTGAATGCTTTCTACAGTAGACTCAGCCAGTCCTCCCTTAAGCGTCTTCAGTTGGTCCAGAACGCTGCTGCTCATCTTTTAACTGGAGTCAGGAAAAGGGAGCACATCACCCCTATCCTGTCTTCCCTCCATCGGCTCCCTGTGCATTTTAGAGTTAATTTTAAGATTATTTTATTTGTTTTTGAAAGTTTATATGGTCTTGCCCCATCTTACCTCTCTGAGCTGCATCACCCACACTCTCCTACTCGTTGTTTCAGGTCAGCAGACCAGTTGCTCCTGGAGGTACTGAGATATAAACTTAAGCTCAGAGGAGACAGAGCTTTTAGAGTTGCTGCTCCTAAGTTTTGGAATGCTTAGCCGTTCCATATTAGAAGTGCCCCTTTATTGACAACTTTTAAAACACATTTTTTCCCTTGGCTTTTAACACATGAGACTTTTGCTCTTATTCCTTTTTATATTTCTATTCTAGTCTTTTTTATTTTCCATTTTAAATGTTTATTAGCTATTGTCTGTATAGCATTTTGTCACCGCTGCTTTTGTTATAAAGTGCTTTATAAATAAAGTAGTAGTAGTAGTAGTAGTAGTAGAAGGGTCCACGGATCTGCAGTTATAGGTACACAGAGAGAAGAGGATGGGGAGAGGAAACACCCCTGGTAGTAGCAAGTGTTGATAGTTCTAAAGTGAGAAGATGCTCTCCAGCCTCACCTGCTGCTGGTGGTCGGTCAGGATGCTGGTTATCCACTGACATGCGGAGGGCGGCACTGTGAGCTGAGTGAGCTTCTGGTGGAGGATGTCAGGGTTGACTGTGTTAAAGGCTGATCTTAAGTCTTCAAACAGGATCTCAAAGGATTAAAGGATTTCATGACCATAGACATCAGGGCAATAGGTCAATAGTCATTTCAACCTGTGATGGTCCATTTCTTGGGAACAGGGATGATGGTAGAGTGTTTTAAGCAGGTGGGAAGTTCATACAGTTCTGGAGACTTGTAGAATATGTTGGTGAAGATGGAGGACAGTTGGTCAGCACATGTTTTAAAACAGAGGGGGGAGACACCATACCAAGGGTTTTCCTCGCGCCTTTCAAAACACTCAAGGACACTGTACAGGTAAAAACAATAAATGGCAAAAGCAACATCATAGTTAAAGGAAACAACACAAACTACACACAGGAAAGTAATAGAAAATCATAATGAAAAGGCAATCTTGAACATGTGGGTTTTGAGTTTTGATTTGAACAAGGGTAAAGACTCGGTATTGCAGATGTCAGGGGGGAGTGAATTCCAGAGTGTGGGCGCAGACCGAGAAAAAGCTCTGCTCCCCATGGTGCTAAGAGGGCTAAAGGAACAACTAGGTGAGTGGTAGAAGAAGATCCAAGTATGCAAGAGGGAGTAGAAATTTGAAGTAAATCAGAGAGATATGGAGGGGAGAGATTGTGAATAACTTTAAAAGTAAGTAGGAGGATTTTGAACTGAATTCTGAACTTGACAGGTAGCCAGTGGAGCTGCTGCAGGACTGGGGTGATGTGATGGAAAGAGGGGGTTCTAGAAATGATGCGAGCTGCTGAGTTTTGCACTGCCTGAAGCTTGTGAATGGATTTTTGGGGAAGACTGAAAAGAAGAGAATTACAGTAGTCGATGCGGGAAGTGACCAGACTATGAAAAAGAGTTCAGGTGGAACCAGGGGAGAGAGAGGGGCGAAGGCGACTGATATTGCGTAAGTGAAAGTAAGCAGAGCGGGTAAGGTTGTTAATGTGAGAGGAGAAGGACAAGGTACTATCAAAGATGACACCCAGACTCTTGACCTGAGGTGAGGGGGGATTATGGAGTTGTCAAATGAAAGGGATGAACAGTCAGCTTTGGATAATGTAGATTTGGTTCCCACTAGGAGGATTTCGGTCTTGTCATTATTCAATTTAAAAAAGTTGGAGGTTAACCAGGATTTTATTTCGGTTAAGCAGGAGATTAATGAAGGAGGAGCTGTCTCTCTGTGTGGTGTGGAGGTTGCAGTGCTTCCGACTGGAAGAACGTGAGGAGAGTGGTGAGGACAGCAGAGGGGATCATCGGGGCTCCTCTTCCCTCCATAAAAGACATCTCATCTCAGCGCTGTGTGTCCCGAGCCCGTAACATCATCAGGGACCCCTCACACCCCCACCATGGACTGTTCTCCCTGCTGCCTTCTGGGAAGAGGTTCCGCAGCATCCGCTGCAGGTCCACCAGGTTCTGCAAAAGCTTTTTCCCTGTTGCCATCAGACTGTTGAACTACTGAACTATAAACTATAGACTCTGCACAACATTCGCATATTTACACATTTGCATCACTGCATCTCTATCTAGCATTACAAATGCTGCCGAACTCTCAGTTTCTAAATGCATTCTTGCACAAATGCCCTTTGCACAATCAATTCTACACATACAAGTGGTTTTTAGAAATACTCACCTGTACACTGTGATTTTTCTCCTGCATTGTTTACATTTCAATTGTTTACTTTTAAATCACTGCTGCACCTCACACTGTGATTTTTCTCCTGCATTGTTTACATTTCAATTGTTTACTTTTAAATCACTGCTGCACCTCATACTGTAATCTAATGTACTGTACATCTACAAGCTGCATGCAACGAAATTTTGTTCTGTATGCACCCTGTGCATACAAAATGACAAATAAAGTTGTTTAAATCTAAGTCTAAGTTAAGGTGGGAGTGAAGAGTTTGGTTTACAGGAAAGATAGAGCTGGGTGTCATCCGCATAACAGTGAAAATTGATGTTAAATTTCCTAAAGATATTGCCAAGAGGGAGAATGTAAATGATAAAAAGTAGGGGCCCCAGGACAGAGCCTTGGGGAACACCGGTGGTAACTGGAGAGGAGTTGGAACCATAGGACTTAAGAATTTCAAATTATATGGACACTAAAATGGGAAAGTAGGAGAGTAAAAGAAAAACAAGAAGAGAAGAAAAAAAAGAAAGAAGAGGTGAAAGAAAGAAGAGATAAAAGGAAGAGAATGATAAAACGTCCTCTGTCTGCTCCATCACCTGGAAAGAGACACAAAAAGAACAGCACAACCAACAGACATAAAGCAACAGATACAATCGTGTAACACCTTGATACCATTGCTAAATCATATGTATTATTTTTTAAGCTGACATGTGTAATGTGATACCTAAAAAATAAAGTAAAAGAAAGTAAATAAATTAATTATAGCCTTTCTGTATATAAGTGAACATTTAATACCTGGGACCCAGCACCTGTGGGAGTTTGTGAGAGTGCACTAGTTTAGGTGAAAATTTATCCAGAAGGAAATAGTTCGATAGTGATTGTGGAGAACCGAAGACCCACCTTCCCCGAGCACAGAGGCAGGAGTCAGGGGACCCGTAACCCCGGACTCCCAAAGGGGCCCCCAAAGCAGTGCGCCAGAGAGGGGCCTTCACAGGAAATCTGCAACCCCCCCCCCCCCTCCCCGAGGAAAGAGGAGAGACGACCCCGAGGAAATCCCCCAGCCACCGCAATGCCGACGCCCCCAAGAGCCGCGGGGACGAGCCCGTGGGCTCCGCCGGCAGCCGGCCGTGCTGAAGTGGTCCCGGCCATGGGCCCTGGGGGCCAGAGGCCCCAGGGGCGCCCCGCCCCCGCGGCAGGGGCCCCGGCCGCCCCCCGGGGGGCCAGGCCCCGCGAAGCCACCGCCGGGAATGGGCCGGTGCCCACCCGGGAACCCGGCCCAAACCCGAGGACCGTCAACGGGCCAAGGGGGCCAAGGCGCCTGCCAACGCAGCGGAGGAGGGCAGGACATGGGGGGATGGGCTGCGCACCTATCGGAGACTTGAGATGATCTTGGGAGAGGGAGCGAACCGGACCCGAACCTGAAAAGAAAAAAAAAAACAAAAAAAAAAAACTCATTCACACCATCCCTCCCTTGTGCCCCACTCGCCACCAGTGTTGGGCAAGTTACTTTGAAAAAGTAATTAGTTATAGTTACTAGTTACTTCTCCAAAAAAGTAACTGAGTTACTAACTGAGTTACTCCACTATAAAAGTAACTAGTTACTAGTAAAAGTAACTATTGCGTTACTTTTTCGTTTCTGGCTTTTTTATTTATTTTTTTACAAATTTTTTGCTGACATGTCCATTCAATGCACCCCCCCCCCCCCACACACACACACACACACATACTCCCCCTTTTGTGTTGAACAGTGAAGTGTGGTGAAAGCAGCTTTAATTCTCCATCACATAACTTTCATATCGCGCATGCATTGACTTTTTCAACAATTTTCTCTTGCGGTTTTCAGCAGCAACGGCATTGTTTCTTATGGTTTAATATTGTCCATATGCCTTCTTTAAATATTTCTAATTCTACTCGCAGGACATGCGCAATTCCAAACTTATTTCCTGTCATTGCCATGGTGAATCACGTTATTTGCGTTCCAGTGATCTGGATTTTTTTCATGCTCACGTTATCCATAAGGGCCAGTGCCCAGGGGCACCAACCATGGGGGGGCACCACATGACACATGCTTTAAAAATATATTTTTCATAAATAGTTATATTATTTAGCTACTTGAAATTGTTGAAAGACCATGCATTATTCGTTTTGTGAACACTGATGTCACAATAATAATAAATGATAAATAAATCAAGATTTTTTTGATTTCAACATTTTAAAATGAGATATTTGAATATTGCTCACTGCTCATATGCCTACATGTAGTTGTGTAAGTTAGTAAATAGTAAAGAAATGCCCTTGATTATGTCTGATGTTTTTGACCGGAGGACAGCACGGGTAAGGGGGGGGGGGGGGGGCTTTGAGGTGTAGTGCCCATGGCCACCACATTGTCTTAATACGGGCCTGGCTGAGAATGACAAAGGGAGGAAGAGCTGCTCAGAGTTGCAGCTTTCTACTCAGTGTAGATCAGCCGTTTTTTCTGAAACGACTGTGCAGCATAGCTTTGCTGTGCGCGCTGAATCCAGATGCTGTGCGCGAATGCACACGCACGCAGTTTAGAAGAAATATAAACAGTTTGGCGCGTCAGTCAGTTCGAAACAGTTCCTGTATCGGTCACGTAGCGCATAAGCGCGTCGACACAGGTTTTTCTCTACGAGCTCGACTCATGCGCCGACGCATCCGTGTTGCCGGACCCATGTTCTTGTCCTTTTCGCTGTTTAACTCAAAATAACGTGCTTACCTCCAAGAATCAAACGCTGTCTTCTCGCCCATCTTGCCGCGGTACAAACACAAATAGCTTACACACACAGGTGCGCGCGCGCACACACACACACACACACACACACACACACACACACACACACACACACACACACACACACACACACACACACACACACACACACACAGAGGCAAGGAGGAGCAGGGTACAGACGCAAGCAGCCGCATCTGACTAAATGCAGAAAAGCAGGGACTTCACTTTCCTTATCGAGGGAAATTCTTAAAGTAACGGAGTAACGAGTGCTTATTTTGGAAAATAACGGAGTTACTGATTACTGAATTCGCAAAACTAACGCGTTAGATTACTCGTTACTGAAAAAACCTAATAAGAGTACTCTAACGCGTTACTTATAACGCGTTACCCCCAACACTGCTCGCCACACACAGACACACACACACAAAAATGGACGCTGTACACACATTCCCACATAGCATGCACATCCAAAAATCCCAAGTGGGGGGGGGGGGTCACCACAATTCAACAATACGACTGCCTGTGCCCAACCCCCGGCCCCGCCCCCGGACCAGACGCCCCCCGGACCAGGCCCCCCAAAGAGGGGGGGCCGACACGACCCGTACGGGCCACCCGACCAGAGCCCCCCCTCACCCACTATATACCTAATAAACCCCCACCCACCCCGACCTTACCCTAGCCACCCCTGCCCCCCATCCCTTCCTGGGGAGAGCAGAGGCGTCAGCCCCAGAGCCGGTTAGCCGCTGGCTTTCCGCAGCAGCCCCCCGCCAAGACCCGGACCGAGTGGCCCGCACCTCCTCCAGGCCCCAGACTCCGTGCCGCGATCGGAGATCGGGGGTGTGCAAAAGACCCCCGATCCTCCCTACGCCCGCTCAGATGTTGTGTTGTTGCATGTTGATCTCAGGTGTGTTTAAAACTGGGAGCACCGAAGGGGGTGCACGGCACAGCCCACCCCCCCTCCGGAAGGAAGCTGGTGCCAGCGCACCCCCTCCGGGCAACTGCCCAGAACCCTCAATGTCTAAGTGCGAGAGGAGGTGAAGGGAGCCGTCCGAGGTGAGGCTCACACAACATAAGCCCCCCCAGATGTCTTCCCCCCACCCCCCACCCCCCAAACCATGGCCTACATGAGTGTGCGTTGTGAAAATGTTTGGGGTGAAAGTGTCTAAGATGCATGATAAAATTGGGGAGAGGGGCGTCACCAGAAAGTGGCAACCTCCAGTAACGCCCTCTCCCCCAGGACCTACATGTGTGGTGGCGTGATGGAGCAGGCACAGGGAGGATCCGGGGATGGGGAGCAATGGACTGGGAAGCCATCCCAGGGAGCCAGCTCCCCTACTGACTCCAATAGGCACCCCCGCTCCCCGAAAGCCCCACCCAGAGAAGGGGGCCCCTCCAGCGACACCACCATAGCCCGGGGGCCGGGGAGAGGCCACAGGGCCCGCCAGCCAACCACCCACAGGGACCAACACCTCTACCTCCCCCAGCCCACCCCCCAAGCCTACTGGCTTTAACCCCCCCAAAAAAATTAATAATAATAATAATAATAATAATATATAAATAAATTAATTAAAATATTAAGTTAATAAGATGGGGGACCCTGGCCAGCCAGCCCGCACGAGCCATCCCAAACCCCACCCCCCAGGTGAAACCCGCACCGGGAGACTACACGGACCAGGACCGGGACAGGGGGCCGGACACAAGCCCACCAGAACGTCCACCAAACCCCCCCCCCACCCCACCCATAGATTTAACCCCTCCCCAACACTAACATTCAAACATCTCACCATACATTCGACACTAGACATCCAGACTGGGTAAGTCACTACTCCCCCTCCCTCCCCTCCCCCCACTAGCAGAATGCCGATCCAAAGAAGGGGAAGAGCATCTGCCCTGAGATGTTAATGACCATGCCGCCCTACCAGCTCAACAGGCCCCGAGGCCCCCCAGCGCACCAGAGGCCCCGTGCAGGGGCAGACACCCGGGCGCACGCCGGCCCAGACCCCAAGCGGCACATCCCCCGGAACCGGAACCCCCGAGGCCCCGCCGGGGCCCCCGCCCGACGGCGGCGCGCCCCAGGGACCCCAGGCCCCCAGACCCACTCAGGACCCACCCAGCGACAGCACAGCTACCAGGTCAGTAACCCACCCAAATAGGACTTAATCTGAACAAACTGAGTGCAGCCAGAAAGGAAGGAATGAAACCAGGCTAGGGGAGTATGAGTGATGCCAATTGTGTAAAGTCGATGGAGTAGGGTAGAGTGCGAAACTGTGTCAAAGGCTGCGCTTAGATCTAGAAGAATGAGGATGGAAATTAGACCAGAATCAGACCAGAATGCTATTAAAAGATCATTGGTTATTTTTAAGAGGGCGGTTTCAGTGCTATGACGGGGACGGAAGCCAGACTGGAACTGTTCATAAAGGTTGTTGTAAGTTAAGTGAGAGTGAAGTTGAGAAGTGACTGTTTTTTCCATTATTTTTGAGATAAAAGGTAAATTTGAAATTGGCCTGAGATTATTGTAGTTGTTGGGATCTAATCCAGGTTTCTTCACAATAGGAGTGATAACAGCAGTTTTGAAAAGAGAAAGAACAATTCCAGAACAAAGTGAGGAGTGGATGATGGCAGTTATGAAGGTGAGGAGAGATTGAAGGCAGGATTTGACCAGGGCAGACGGAATGGGATCAAGTGGGCAGGTGGAAGATTTACATTTGTTGATAAAATCAGAGATATTGGAGAGGGTTGGTAGATGGAAGCTGGAAAAGGGCTGGCATGGTGTAGGGGTTATAGGGGAAGGAAGGTGACAGGATAGGAGACAGGCACTGGTGAATTATTTTGATTTTATCGTTAAAAAACTGCATTATAGAATTGCAAGCGTCAGTTGAGCATAGGTGGGGAGGAGCTGGGGATTTGAAAATATTGTTGAACACCAAAAACAGAGTCCGAGAATTACCTTCATGTGAGCAGATCAGGTTGGAATAGTATGTGGATTTAGTTTTAGTGATTTATTCTTTGTATTGAGTTATCTGAGTTATATACATTTCGCTGTGAATTGTTAAACCGGAAGAAGTGTCGTTTGTGGATAAACATTTTTTTATTTTCTCACTGAAGTGTCTTTTTGCTAACTTGATCTCCTTTGTCAGCTTGTTTCTAGTCTGCTTTTAAAGGGCCAGGTCTCCTCTCTACAAAGTATCTGCTTTGGTGTGACGCAGCTGTCTCAGATGTGTTGTTGTAGCTGCAGGTGGCTTTGGTCTGCACTGACGTCCTCACAGAAGCTGATACATGATGTCACTACATCAGAGCACATAGGTGTTTTACGTTAGAGGCTAAAGCTTCAAACACATTCCAATCAGTGCAGTCCAGACAGCCCTGAAGCATATGCTTTGACTCATCAGTCCAACAGTTCGAACCACAGGCTTAGAGGTTTCAGTTTTTGTCCATACGTTGGAATGAGGTGGAGCAGATAATGGTCGGAGAGTCCAAGCCCATCCATCCATCCATCGTCTTCCGCTTATCCGGGGTTGGGTCGCGGGGGTAGCAGCTTCAGTAGGGAGGCCCAGACGTCCCTCTCCCCAGCCACTTGGGCCAGCTCCTCCGGGGGAATCCCAAGGCATTCCCAGGCCAGCCGAGAAACATAGTCCCTCCAGCGTGTCCTGGTTCTCCCCCTGGGTCTCCTCCCAGTGCGACGTGCCTGGAACACCTCCCCAGGGAGGCGTCCAGGAGGCATCCTAACCAGATGCCCGAGCCACCTCAACTGGCTCCTCTCGACGTTGAGGAGCAGCGGCTCTACTCTGAGTCCTCCCCGGATGACTGACCTCCTCACCTTATATCTAAGGGAGAGCCCAGACACACTACAGAGAAAACTCATTTCGGCCGCTTGTATCCGGGATCTCGTCCTTTCGGTCATGACCCAAAGCTCATGACCATAGATGAGGGTAGGAACGTAGATCGAACGGTAAATCGAGAGCTTTGCCTTTTGGCTCAGCTCTCTCTTTACCACAACGGATCGGTACAGCACCCTCTTCACAGCAGACGCTGCACCAATCCGCCTGTCGATCTCCTGCTCCATCTTCCCCTCATTCGTGAACAAGACCCCAAGATACTTAAACTCCTCCACTAGGGGCAGCACATCCTCATCCACTCATCTCATCCACCCCCAGGGCCTTGCCACTGAGGAGCTTTTTAACCACCTCGGTAACCTCAGCACCAAAGATGGGAGAACCTGACCCAGAGTCCCCAGGCTCTGCTTCCTCAATGGAAGACGTGTTGGTGGGATTAAGAAGGTCTTCGAAGTATTCTGCCCTCCGACACACGAGTCGAGGTCAGCAGCACACCACCCCCACTATAAACCGTGTTGGTACTGAACTGCTTCCCCCTCCTGAGACGCCGGATAGTGGACCAGAATCACTTCGAAGGTCTTTCTCCATGGCGTCTCTGAACTCTTCCTATGCCCGAGTTTTTGCCTCGGCGACCAGCCAAGCCGCCTGCCGCTTTGACTGCCGGTACATATCAGCTGCTTCCGGAGTCCCACAGGCCAATAAAGCCCGATAGGACTCCTTCTTCAGCTTGACGTCTTCCCTCACCGCTGGTGTCCACCAGCGTGTTCGAGGGTTGCCGCCGCAACATTCAACGACAACCTTGCGGCCACAACTCTGACTAGCCTCCTCAACAATAGAGGCGCGGAACATGGTCCACTCAGACTCATTGTCCCCCGCCTCCCTCAGGACGTGTTCAAAGCTCTCCCGGAGGTGGGAGTTAAAGCTCTGCCAGACGTTCCCAGCAAACCTTCACAATACGTTTGAGCCTACCAGGTCTGACCAGCTTCCTCCCCCACCATCGAAGCCAGCTCACCACCAGGTAGTGGTCGGTGGAGAGCTCCGCCCCTCTCTTCACCCGAGTGTCCAAGACATGCGGCCGCAGGTCAGATGAAACAACAACAAAGTCGATAATTGAACTACGGCCTAGGGTGTCCTGGTGCCAAGAGCACATATGGACACCCTTATGCTTGAACATGGTGTTCGTAATGGACAATCCATGACGAGCACAGAAGTCCAACAACAGAACACCACTCGAGTTCAGATCAGGTGGGCCATTCCTCCCAACCACGCCCCTCCAGGTCTCACTGTCATTGCCCACGTGAGCGTCCCCCAGAAGAACGAGGGAGTCCCCAGGAGGGGCATTCTCCAGTACCCCGTCCAAGGACTCCAAAAAGGGTGGGTAATCCGAGCTGCTGTTTGGCGCATAAGCACAAACAACAGTCAGAACCCGTCCCCCCAAACATATGCGGAGGGAGGCAACCCTCTCGTTCACTGGGGTGAACCCCAACGTACAGGCACCGAGATGTGGGGCAACAAGTATGCCCACTCCAGCTCGGCGCCTCTCACCAGGGGCAACTCCAGAGTGGAAGAATGTCCAACCACTCTCAAGGAGACTGGTTCCAGAGCCAGAGCCATGCGTCGGGGTGAGTCCGACTATCTCTAGTCGGAACCTCTCAACCTTGCACACCAGTTCAGGCTCCTTCCCCACCAGAGGTGACATTCCACATCCCAAGAGCCAGCTTCTGCAGCCGAAGATCGGAACGCCCAAGCTCAAGCCCTACTCGAGTTTGTAAGGATGCATTAATCAGCTGGAGCTAAACCACCCCTCAGTAATACTGATCACAATGCAAAGCAAATGCATGGCGGAGCCTCCTACCATGCACCCAACAAGGGGTTTCTTTATTCCTTTTTATTCATCCGTCACCGTTAATACAGCCCGAACCGTTGGGTCTACCCCCGCAAACTATATATCAAAACGTGCGTCTCGACGCCGCAAAGTGTGCTTTTTGTACTTCACGGCATTTACAGTTACCATGGCGACAAAATTAACTAAAAACCACTTCTTCAACACAGTTGACCTCTCCATAATGCAGAGCTGAGCATGGCACTGATGTTTGGTCAAATGGATTAGGTCTTGGGCTGCCAGTCCAAAGATCACAGGATTGAATCCAAGCTGTGCCAATTTCAGGGAATTACATTTTCACCCAATGTTTAATTTCCCTTTGGTTTTAAAAAACAATTTTTCAAGTTAAATCAATACATTTCACCATTTCTTCATTCCTTTAACATTTTTATTCACATATTTCATTTTTTTCATGCTACATTGAAGTATTTAATCATGCTTTATTAACACCAATTTCCCATGCTGCTTCCATGCAGACCTTCTCCTGTCGGCTGTTGGCAATTAGCTCAATTAGGCGCAATACGGAGTTTGCAGCTCTGCAGCGTCTCACATCCAAATACGGAGTTAAAATAATTAACCAAAAACCACGTCTTCAACGCAGTTGACCTCTCCATAATGCACAGCTGCACATGGCACTGGTCTTTGGTCAAGTGGATTAGGTCTTGGCCTGCCACTCAAAAGGTTATAGTTTCAAAACCTGCTGGGGACCCCCAAGTTTTTTTTTTTTTTACAAGTAACAATTAAATAATTTGAACAACTGATATAATGAATGAATGATGATAAAATACAGATGGCGGGCGCCTTCTTAAATTTCTTCTGAAATTTTCTAGTGCATAATATAATTCACTATAACATTATGCCATAACATTATTCTGATCATAAAGTAATTCATCTACTCCCTGTATAACAGCAGGTATTAGAGAGGGATAAAAAGATCTCAATCAACAGCCGAAAACGGCACGTCTGCAGCACATGGAGCAAGCGGAACAGGAACTGTCTAACTCAAACACTCGGAAAATGTGGAAAATGTCTCTATTTGAGACATGACCAACATGACCCCCAAGTGAAAGGCCCAGGCTGCAATAAATCAGAATGTAAAGGCAAATGATCTAAACAGTTTTTATTTATGGTTTGAAATCGATAATCATAATGAATGTCAACAAATATTACTGAGTATAGAATTGAAAATTGGCTTTCAGTCTGTAATTAGAGCTTTTAAGCTTTTAAAAAAAGCAACAGGCCCAGACAATATGTTTGTTTTTCTTCTCCCTCTTAAGACCAGTAAGAGGTTACTTTGCAGAGGAGCGTTCTCCAATCTGGCATAAAGTCTTCCAGCCTCATGTGGACACTCATTTAGTGTCAGAAACAATCTATTTTTATTCCTGTTCTAAAAGCTATCTGTCCTCAAGCTGACAATGACTAGCGCCCAGTGGAGCTCAACTCCAATATAATGAAAGCATTTGAGAGACTCCCAGCGGAGGTACTACAAAAGGAGGTGGAGTCATCTCCTGATCATTTACAATTTGCATATTATAAAGACGCAGCACAAGCGATGCCAATTTGAAACTAACACACCTTGCGCTTAAGCACCTCAAGCGCTCCACAGCATATGCTAGACTTTTTTTTGTTGATTTTAGTTCAATGTTTAATTTTATTCCGACAAACATCCTCCTTAAAAAAATCAGTTCAGTTGGAGATGAACCCTTTTTGAATTAAGTGGTATTATTCTTTCTTACCAAACAGATCACAGTGAGTAAAATCTAACTCTGTTCTCTCTGATTCCAAATTAAGTAGCACGGGGGTTCCCCAAGGGTGTGTTGGTTCCCTTTACATTTTCATTTTGTATACAAACAATTACATCTGTTCCCAACCCAACCTCTCTTCCTCTCTCTCTCCACTTCTCAGGGTCTCTCTCAGCAGGAGGTCAGCTGTGAGCACTCCCGACAGAAAAAAGCCACAGTCCACCTCCTCTTCAGCCCTCTTCAGCAGCTGCACAGACCACCTCTCCAGGACAAGGGAGAAGGCCTGAACCATGGGGCCATATGGCCTCATCTGCTGGGATATCTGAAAGACTGCCTGGACCAGCCACGCTTGATCCAGGGTCTGCTAGACCCGACTGCCTGTTTCAGCAGAGGACCTGACTGAATCCGGACAAACAACATGTCCTCGCAAATACAGAGCTAAGTTTGCTGTCTTAACATCATCACCGGTAGCAGGAGCAAAGATCCTGCATGCGAAACAGCTCTGTGTATTTCTTCTCAGCCCGTACAGGGGAGCGAACCCAGATGGAGCGGAAAGCTGTGGAATTCTGAGGAAAAACCCCTGCTCAAATCGGACTGCATCCCGGTCAAAGAACATGGCCTCCAAGCTATCCAGACCACGCTGTTAGCCACATGCTGCTGCAAGGCTAACGCTAGCCTGCCAAGAGGCAAACCAACAATTTCCTCTTTCAACGCTCCTCCCGTGAACAGCCAAAGTGGACAAAACTCACACACGAGGCATCAACAGGTTGGGCAGCGAGATGAGGGTGAAGTTAAAAGGTTTATTGGGAAACGATTTGTAAACCTTTGTAACCCATGGTGTTTAGAACAAAAGGGCTAACCGGTAGCTCGCGCTTGCCAAACTGCTATTAGCCTTGCTAACATCCGGTTTCGGACATTTAAAAAGGAGTTCGTTTTAAAGCATAAAACGTAACTGTTCTGCTCCGCCATCCTCCGATGGTGTTATGAGCCTTATTCCCGCATCAATATGGTATATTAATGCCGGTTTTCAAGGCAATTTTGGCAACTTTATGTTAAAACCTCTTAGCCACCGAGCTGCCACAGCGACCCCAGACGCCCGGAGGGAGAATCGCATTAACAAACTCGGTCGTAAGGGTTTAAATGATTTTACAGGACAAACCGGTCCTCTGGATATTATTTCAACAAATGTTTTGTTTAACTTGGGCTTTGCATTATGAATGGATTGAAATACATGGCAAATGTTTTGACTCCATTCCATGTTTTTGGGCATCAGATCTTCAGTGAACAAGGATTCACTGAGTTATTCTGATCATGATCAACCACTTTTGTTTTGTCTTTTGTTTGTTTTGCATGTAAATAGTTCCTTAGCTTAGCTTCTTTTTTTATCTTCATTTTGTTTGGCAGCTTAGTTAAGTTTCACCAGCCTAGTAGAGAGGATTTGTTAATCGAAATATTGTGTTAATTCAGATAAACAGCATTACATAGTGATGTTCTCTGGAGGTTCATATTATTTCTGTTATTAAATTCTTGGACGTGAAAAGAAGTTGTCTTTATTCTATGTGTGTGCAGGTTTTCCTGTTATAAGATCGCTAGTGCTCGAATTCATCCCTTTCAACCATTGTCTTGATATCAGCTTAAGAGCTGATCATCACCAGACAATACTTAACAGACAGAGGGTTATTTAATAAACATTAAATAACATTAAACAGTGTATAATTGCACAACAACATTTTGGCTGACACATCACATGCTTGCATCAGCATGAACTCAGTGAGGAGGTTTGGGGTTCTTCTGTGTAAATACCAGAGCCATAGAGAGAAAGAGTCGCGACACTCTTTGATGTCACCGCCACGGCAGTCACGTGGTTCGTGTAAACCGCTATAGTTCCAAAACATACGCTGGCTGTCATGTTCTTCTATGGGACAGACAGCAGCGATTGCGTTATTTAACGGTATATATATATATATATATATATATATATAAAAACATACACCCTACTACTTTTTCAGCTGTTATTGCATGATTACATATTTGTTAATGTCAGTTTTCCATTTTGAGAGGCAGGGTGACAACGAAAAGCTGTATATTACTTAGATACGTTTTACATTTTTGGGGGGAAAAGCTTATGTTCATGTTCGTATGGACAGGAGTACAGGCTAGAACGGCTCTAACTTAAGTTTTCTTTTCCATATCATTCATGTGATCACAGATGTCTCATGATTTTCATTTTATCGCGACTGGGCTGTATTATTGATTACCGTGATTTTGCTTATAAATTCCGATTCAGCCATTAGCTTACCTTCGTGGTAGCGTTAGGTCTGCCGTGGTCCATTCAGCATTCGCCTAGCAGCTAGCTCATTTCTGATAAGTGGTCACCCCCAGACCACAACGTGAAACATGATCATGTTAAGACTAAGAATATAAGTTTAAGATCAAGCCATTCACATATTATCAAAAGCATTATGCTTATATGTTTGGGTCTATAGGTAAGTGCAGAGCTATTAAGATTTTTCTCTACGTCTCTGGGTTAATGCACAGAGTAAGAGTAAGGTTAGCTGCAGAGAGAGTAATAGAGAACAGTGACAGGCAACACTCCCATTGGACTCCGTTTTTGCTTTTTTGAGAAAGAACAGTCCATTCAGCATTTACACCCACTTTTTCTGATGAGGCAGGAGTTGGCCACACAACAATGATATTTTTAATACTAAGCCATGCACAAAGAATCAAATATATTAAAGAATAACAACTCATTAAGCTTGGATGAATGAATCAAATATTGTTTAATAAAAAATACTGAGTGAGACAACAAGGTGTGTGTGTGTGTGTGTGTATGTGTGTGTGTGTGTGTGTGTGTGTGTGTGTGTGTGTGTGTGTGTGTGTGTGTGTGTGTGTGTGTGTGTGTGTGTGTGTGTGTGTGTGTGTGTATCTAACTGGAAAAACAAGAACAAAGTGAAGGAACAGGGAGGAATATTATAAGTGATTATTTTTTTTTATTTTTTTTAAAGTGGTATATAAAATTTTATTTTTTTGCAGTACACATAAAGCAAATATTACAGAAAAAGAAGAAAGAAAAGAAAATGTAAAGATTATGAGAGAGAATCATATCCAACAGAACCAGGAATCAATTTTCTTTTGTTGTCTGCCCTGGACAAATATTAAATTTAAGTTTATTTTTCATAAGGGGGCGCAAATTATTAGTCCTTTTTTTAATAATTTTTGTCATTTTGTAAATTACACGCAACTTTTGGGCTTGACGATGTCACCGGCTCCCAGTTTTCCGTGGACATGGCAGATCAGCTGGAGCACAGAAGCGGACTTGTTTTGCCTACTATTCTCTTTATATATATATATATATATATATATATATATATATATATACAAGCAGCATACCAGGAGTGAATGCTGCTTGTCGGGACTTTGATGCAATCAACTGGTTTCCTTATATAGGACATTTTGACCAATCTGTATAATCTGACCCAATCTGTATAATATGATTGAACTTGATTTTGTAAAGTGCCTTGAGATGACATGTTTCATGATTTGGCGCTATATAAATAAAATTGAATTGAAATTGAGTTGAATATATATATATATATATATATATATATATATATATATATATATATATATATATATATATATATATATCCCATGGAAAATCTAAACTTGTACTAAACCAGAGGCACATTGGGGATGACACGAGGGTTTCAACAAATTTTGAGAAAATTTAAGGATTTTAAGTGTGCCTTATAGTCCGCAAAATACGGTGAACCCAGGGCTTCTGTGTTTTCTGGGAAAACACTTGAATTAATGAATTCTCCAGGTCTGGGCGAGGATGACAAAATAAAAGACAATGGAGGAAAAATATTGGTTGTATTCATCCATCCAATGTCGCTTTCAGTAATAATTAGAGTTTATCGTTGTTATTTTCACCAGATGACAATACATGGATGGTGGTGCAGCACAACAACACAGAGCTGACCAAAGTTCGCCCTTCAGCGGGGGAAAACCAGCAGTTGGTTCACTTTGACTACATGTCTGAAGAGGAGCAACTGGCAGCCATCATCCACCAATCAGAGCACTGCCAACAGGAGCTGTCCTATCTCTGCAGGAAGTCCCGCCTCCTCAACACTCAAGGTGGAAAACAGTATCTGTGCCGATTTCACCTGCATGGTGGTCAGAAAGTGTTGCATTGTAGTTGTTTATTATATTGATACTATTTGACCGTATTAGTGAAGTAAGCTATTCGGTAAATATCACTTTCTGAAACTTTAATTGTAAAAGCCTTTAAAAGAGGCACTAAAAAGATGTATGATTAAAATTAAGAGCAGAGAAGAAAAACAAAACTTAAAAAAGGAAATTTAGCATTACCATAATTGTATATTGTGATGTTAATATTGAAAATAATTGGGATTGGCTGTTTCACCCACATATGTCCATGGAAAACAAACCATTTAGTTTTTACAGCTTTCTGTCCTACAGGTGTGTTTTAACACAGCGTCAAAGAAGACAGACAAAAGCAGTTAGGTCAGAGAAGCAATTGTAGCTGCTCATCACTTGGTTTTAAGAATCATCCTGCACCAAGAAAGATCATTTATAAACAGAAAGACTTTTAAGATAGCTGCCAGTCTTCCCTAGAGCTGAAGGTTTACCCCAAGGTGAGAGAGTCTCAGAGGGGTAATAACAGACCTAAGAGCTCCATCTCTATATCTGCATGCCTGATATAGTTAATACATTTTTAAAAAAAATCCTCCACATACATCAGGCTTCAGAGTGCATCAGGGCTGAAAGGAAGGACAACATTAATAATAAAGGTACCTGGCATAAGATAAAAATGAACAGTGTGGAACAAAAAAAATGGGAACAAGCATGAACAATATCAACAAACATAAGTACAGTATGTGTGAACAAGAACAACAAATGTGTAAACAGGCGTTAAGAACAGGTATCCTAACCATTTTTTTTGGGGGGGGGGGGGGCTCCACTGAAACCTGTGATGGCCACAACAACGATACTGGTGGTCCAGCAAGATCTGTTGAGACAGGGGCACAAATATGTTCATTCAAGCCAGTTGCACTGTGCACATACAAATAAATATAAGCATATGCACCATAAAGGGCCTATTTATATAATATACAGAGTTGACAATTCAAAAGAGGTAGCTCAACTTACCTCAGAAGTTACTTGACAGTCAGCAATGGAAGTGAATGATGTCCAATGCCACAGAATGGCTTTTTGGAACTACGCGAGGCTGCATACCCCGGAAGTAGGCGGCAAAAAGCATACAACGGAGTCCAATGGGAGTGTCGTGACTCTTTCTCTCTATGGCTCTGGTAAATACAACCACCATCAACGCTTGTTTGCACCACTCTCCATCAGCCTGATTAATGGACGATTAGCTGGGCCTGAATAGAGAAACAGGAGGCTCAGATGATGATGAAGATGAAATGTTTGAAAGGAAATAAATGTGTGTGGATATTATGCATGTTTTTTCGTTAGTTTTTATGTATTTATTGTCAGTGATTTTATTTGAAGTATTGTTTGTGTCTGTTGGATTGCAACATTGCCCCGCTTCCAAGACAAATTTCTTCGATGAGGCCAATGACCATAAGTTTGACGGATGGGTTTCCTGAGGTGCAGTTATTGGTGTGTAGGGGGAGAAGAGCAGTGAGGAGAGCACACACCCCTAGGGGGAACCAGTGCTGATAGTCCAGGTGCTTCTATGACCCCAACTTAATATTTACTTTAACTTTTTGTGAGTTAATTAAACATTTAGTGGGAACTTTTGGTGTCTCTCTGGCTGGTGTGTGTGGTCCCTCACATCTGCATGAGGAAAAGTAAGGTATTTTGTGGCATATAAATCCCTCTTAACTCTTAAGTTTGTCCCTTTTGAATAGCTCCTGTATATAGTGCATGTGATTAGGATCCAGGGTGTGAAATTCATAGTATTCTGCTGCATCAGGTCAAGTATCAGTACTTTCGCTATGATGTCACTGTCATGCTTTATTTATTTAATTTGGATATTTTGGGATCATCTGATAGCCAGGGAAGACAATTTGAGTGTTTTAAGTGCCTCAAATAGTTGTAGGAACAATTGATCTAAAGTACTGCAATCCATCTGAGTTACTTTCACTTCCAAACAATCTACATGGTGAAGTGAGTGAACCTTCTTCAATGCTAACAGAGTGCCTCAACTGCATTAAACTATGTTAGTATTGGACTGTTGCTGTTATTGCAGTTTTGTAAATGCTGCACCAGGAATGCACATGTGTAGTATACAGGGTGACTAAAAAGCAGCAGCAGGTTACAACATTTTCAGAAAATATGTGTGGCTCCTTGGCTTATCTGGTGATCAAACTATGTGCTACTGTTTAAAATGTACAGGAAGACAATCATAATACTTACACCCTGATGTATTTAAGCGCAAATAAAATGGAAGATAGATATGCATTGCTCTGGAGGGAGTATGCAGGTATGTAATCCTTCAATAATCTTAGAAAGCAGCTTTTATCTAAGAAAAAAATAATAAGGATCAGCCCAGAGAAACAGAGTGATTCTGTAAAAAAAACAAAAAAAACAAGGTGATTCTGGATCTAAACTGGATTTCAGGATTTCATACAATTTCACTAAGAAAAGAATAATAAATGTCAACATTTGTATGAAACCTTTTCTATAATATCATGCATGTTAAATAACACCAGGTTTACGAAATTATCTGGGAATACATAGGCAAGCTATTTGGTCACAGTTACAAATTATTGATTAATTACATAGGAGGTGTGGTTGTGTGTGTGTGTGTGTGTGTGTGTGTGTGTGTGTGTGTGTGTGTGTGTGTGTGTGTGTGTGTGTGTGTGTGTGTGTGTGTGTGTGTGTGTGTGTGTGCGTAGGGATAGAGGGAGTAAAAATAGGTTACTTTTATCTAAGTCTCAAAACCATAGCCTGGCCGACAAGCAGTGCATTGACCAGCTATTATGAATCAATAATTCCTCAGTAATGCATTACTGTCATGGGTGCATTATGAAGTCATGCCTAATATCTACTGAATGACAGAGGACTCAACCTTGCACTATAGTAATTTGCAATAATTTACTAAAAGAGAAAAACATCCACTCTACTCTCATATAATATATTTACACAAGACACAATTTCTATTATTATCTTTTCTGTTATTTCATTTCAGGAACCCAGCTTGGACAGCAGCTCAGAGGAGTTCTACCCTTTGTTCTTAATAGAAGTTCTGTGTTTTTACAAAAGGTAAGTTTATTTGTATAGTGCTTTTCAGACACAAAGGCGTTCAAAGTGCTTTCAGGAAATTACATGGAAATGATATTAGAAGCATAAAATTGATCAAGAAGTATTTGTAAAAATGAATGCATCACTACGATAAGTCAGATTTTACACAAATAAAAGACAGAACTAAACTGATATTTGTTTGTAAGGCTGTTAATCTGGATATTTGTGGTTTCTTTTTTTTTTTTCTTTTTTTTTACCCAGTGTCCTGTCTAGCAATGTGGCAATAGGAATTGATGTCTCAATGCCAGATAGAGCTCAACAGATTTTGCTTTTACAAGTGGAGCGAACAGCTTTCGTCATAGTGCTCCACTTGATTTATGCTTGTAAATAGCTTTATTGTGATTCCTACAAGGAGAATTTCAAATTATATGGACATGACAATGGGAGAGTAAAGGAAGAACAAGAAGTGAAAGAGAAAGAAAAGAAAAAAAAAAGAGTAGAGGTGAAAGAAAGAGGAGATAAAAGGGAGAGAATGATAAAACCTTCTCCGTCTGCTCCGTCACCTGGAAAGAGAGATGCAAAAAGAACAGCACAACCAACAGACATAAAGCAACAAATACAATCGGATAACACCTAGATGCCATTGCTAAATCATATATATTATTATGTAAGCTGACATGTGTAATGTGATACTTGAAAAAAAGAAAGTGAAAGAACATAAATAAATAAATTATAAGATTACTGTATATAAGTGAACACTTAATACCTGGGACCCAGCACCTGTGGGAGTTTGTGAGAGTGCACTAGTTTAGGTGAAAATTTTCCAAAAGGAAATAGCTTGATAGTGGTTGTGGAGAACCAAAGGCCCGCCTTCCCCGAGCACAGAGACAGGAGTCAGGGGACCCATAACCCCGAACTCCCAAAGGGGCCCCTAAAGCAGGTTGCCCAGGAGGGGCCGACACAGGATATCCGCAACCCCCCCCCCCCCCCAAGGAAGGAGCAGAGACGACCCCGAGGAAATCCCCCAGCCACCGCAATGCCGACGCCCTCAAGAGCCGCGGGGACGAGCCCGTGGGCTCCGCCGGCAGCCAGCCCCGCTGGAGTGGTCCCGGCCATGGGCCTTGGGGGCCAGAGGCCCCAGGGGCGCCCCGCCCTCGCTACAGGGGGGTTTCAATGTAGTCATGATGACGATGATGATGATGATAAAGTAATCTTAGAGTAACGATCAGAGTCAGAAAAAAGAAAAACAACCAAACATAAGTCCAAAACAGAAAACAACCCTCAAAGGGCGACTCAAAACAAACAGGAAACATTTAAAAAAAAAAAACAGTCCCAAGAAACAAAAGTCTGGTGGGCGTCCCGGAGGATGACCCCGGCGATTCAGGTGCTCCGGCGGACGTCCCGGAGGACGGCCCTGGAGGGACAGGTGCTCCGGCGGGCGTCCCGGAGGACGGCCCCGACGAGAAAGGTGCTCGGGCGGGCGTCCCGGAGGACGGCCCCGACGGGTCAGGTAAATTGCGGGCGTCCGCGAGGATGGCCCCGGCACGTCAGGTAGTCTGGGAGACGTCCCGGAGAACGATGGCAGGACAGAGTCTCAGGAGGCCGACGGCAGAACAGGAACCTCGGAGGACATTGGAAGGCGCCGGGCTACAGGAGGCGCCGGGCTACAGGAGGCACCGGGCTACAGGAGGCACCGGGTTACAGGTTACAGGAGGCGCCGGGCTACAGGCTACAGGAGGCGCCGGGCTACAGGCGACTAGAGAGGGAGCCTGGCTACAGGCGACTAGAGAGGGGGCCTGGCTACAGGCTGTGGATGGGGCCTGGCACCAGGCTGGAGTGGAAGCCAGACCCTTGGCGACAAAAAGTCTCAAAACCAGCTTCTGAAGGATGTCAGACAGTGACAGTCAGTAAAGTCTCTCCCAGAGCTGACTGTCCACCAGGGCGACCAGGGGTTGAGACTTCAGAAGAACGCCGAGGGGTTCAAAGTCTCCAGGAGACCACGGGTGCCGAGCCCTCTCCCGAGGCCCGGGGTGCCCGAAGGAGGAAGTGTCCACCTGGGTTCCCACCTGGCAGGTCGGCGACGGACCATCCTGGGTCCCCGCGTCGCAAGTCGGCGGCGGACCCTCCTGGGTCCCCGCGTCGCAAGTCGGCGGCGGACCCTCCTGGGTCTCCGCGTCGCAAGTCGGTGCCGGACCTTCCTGGGTCGACGCATCGCGGACCGGCGGCAGACCCTCATGGGTTACCGCATTATGGGCCGGCGGCGGACCCTCCTGGGTCTCCACGTTGCAGGATGGCGACGGACCCTCCTGGGTCTCCATGTTGCAGGACGGCGACGGACCCCCCTGGGTCTCCATGTCGCAGGACGGCGACGGACCCCCCTGGGTCCCCTCCTCGCCAGACGGCGGCCGACCCCCCTGGGTCTCCTCCGGGGGCTTGAGCGGAGGCGGGTCCTCCTGGACCCCCTCATGGAGCTTGAGTGGAGGTGGACCCTCCTTGATGGATACGGGAACCGAGGCGTCAGCCAGACCCTCGGGGACAGGTTCGGGAACCGCGGCGTCAGCCAGACCCTCGGGGACAGGTTCGGGAACCGTGGCGTCAGCCAGACCCTCGGGGACAGGTTCGGGAACCGCGGCGTCAGCCAGACCCTCGGGGACAGGTTCGGGAACCGCGGCGTCAGCCAGACCCTCGGGGACAGGTTCGGGAACCGCGGCGTCAGCCAGACCCTCGGGGACAGGTTCGGGAACCGCGGCGTCAGCCAGACCCTCGGGGACAGGTTCGGGAACCGCGGCGTCAGCCAGACCCTCGGGGACAGGTTCGGGAATAACGGCAGAAAGAGTCTCTCTCAGACGCTTAATTATGGAGGCAAAAGTTCTGATCTTGTCCTCCAGCGACTTATGATCAGCGTCAGGGGCGACTCTAGGGGGAGCTGTGGGTGACTCATATCCAGGAAATGGAGAACCTTGGTCTACCGGGCAGGAAGTAGCAGCATGACCAGTAGAGGCAGGGACAGGGACCGAGGTCTCAGCCAGACCAACCGCTCGCCGGTGTTTGCGACGGCGGGGCGGCTTTGGAAGAGCGCTCCTACCTTGGAGTAAGCGTCTTGGACCAAACCCAGGGGGGCAGACCACCAGTCTGGAACCCTCAAAAGATGCCCCCTGGATTTCAGCTCTGCAGGGGACAGAGCTCCGGGGTCGCAGCAGGCTCATCTTGAGAAAAAATAAAATGAATAAAGCAGGGAAAAAGCCAAAAAAGGATCGTGCTGGTCTGGCGATAGGTCCTAAAACTGGCCAAGTCGTACTGTAACGATCAGAGGCAGGGGACCCAGAATTCAGCCAGACCAGCAGAGGTTCAGATCAGGTTCTTCTTTTATTAACAAAAATCAAAAGCAAGAAAAAAGCCAAATAGACCGTCAAACCAAAAGACGGCACAAAAAATACACAGACTAGCAGGGCAGACAAGGCAGGAACAGACAGAACAGGATGGCTCAGGTTTCTGGAGACAAAGGGGGTCAAAAATCCAAAAGCAAACCATAAACAGAACCTTACAGGAGGAGACTCACCCATAACTCAACAAGACGACCTGGCACTGATGTCTGGCCTCAACAGTTTATATGGAGGTGGAAGCAGGTGAAACCGGTGAGAGGTGATTGCAGGAGGGGTGGAGTTAGGCAGGTGTGCAGAGTAAGTAATTAGACCAGACATCGGTGCTGAGGCTCAAAACAAGACCAGATCAGAAACCCAACTTAAAACAATGACTGTAAAAGAAACCTCAAAACTCACACTAAGACAAACCAAAACTAAGACAGAACTCCAACTATGAAAGAACCCCAGAACCTAAAACACAAATAAACCAAAAAGCAGGGAAAAGCTAACTTTAACCAAATCATAAACAGGAACCAGGACAGAATATTACACTTAGACCTTAAGGCGAACGCTGAAATAAACAGAAATCTATCTTTGTCCTGATTGAAATGATGCTACCCCTTCTGCCTATTTTAGATTTTCAGGGAGTTTTTTCCAGAACTGACTATGAATGAAACGTAATTTTGCGGCATTTTGTTTAGTTCTGGTCCTGGGAACACTGAGGAGCAGATTCACATCAGCAGATGCTAAAATCCTAACTGCAATGTGCTTTCAATTATAAAAGTAGACCCAAAGGCAACTTTACTCAAAAAATTGCTTCCTTATGCAAAGAGCATTGCTGTGCACTAAGACAGTTTGCCCACATTTACATAAAACACTAGGCATGCAGTTAAGGGAAAACACACCCATATTCATTTAGCTATATGTATGATAATTAGAACCAGAGCAAATAACTCCTCATTGTAAAGCTGCCAATTATTTAGACACAACAATTCAATTCAATTTTATTTATATAGCGCCAACTCATGAAACATGTCATCTCAAGGCACTTTACAAAGTCAAGTTCAATCATATTGTACAGATTGGATCAGATTATACAGATTGGTCAAAAATGTCCTATATAAGGGAACCAGTTGATTGCATCAAAGTCCCGACAAGCAGCATTCACTCCTGGAGAAGCGTAGAGCCATAGGGAGAGTCGTCTGCATTGTCCATGGCTTTGCAGCAATCCCCACAACAGAAGAACCTTTTGCTGGAATTTCAAAAACAGGAATTGATCCTTTCTTGATATCTGATATTTATGCAGATTCACTCATCCTCAATAATTTTGAATATCAAAATGCTATTTTTTCTGTGATATATATAGATTAATTACACAGACGGATGTTTCCAAGTTTGTTTGTTTTTTGGAGATTTTTCCCAGCTCAAGTGGCTTGCTTTTCTTTTTGACACAGTAGGCTAACAGGGAGGTGGGTGGAAGAGGGGGAGAGACATGCGGCAAAAGACCACGGGTTGGAGTTGAACCCGGGTCGACCATGTCGAGGACTAAGGTCTCTGTACATGGGTTGTGCTACCTGCTGCGCCACCAGTGTGCCCAGCACAAGTCTTTATTTCTGCTCATAATCTTGCTTTTTCACCAACAGCTAATGAAAACATGACATTTAAGATTAGAATATTGCATCAGACCAACAAGAAGCAATATTTAAAACATAAACGTGGGCTTTATTAAAACTATGTTTAATATCTGCTTAAACATTTTTATTTTCAAATGGTACGTTTGTTCTGAAAAGTGACTATCATACAAAAGTGTTCTAATTTATTCAATATGACTCAACTTCTCTATTTAAATAAATCTTCTAAATTGTGGTTGGAATAATTTTGTAGCTTTTTTGAAAGTTAGGAATCAAACCTCGTCTTTTAAAAAATGTTCAACGATTGCCTCATATGTTGAATTAAATAAATAGCAAAAAATATGATCCACTGCACTTGGATGGGGCACACTGAGAAACTTTTGTTCTTCTGAAAATTGTGCCAAGGGGGACAGGAGGAACAAAAATTGGCAATCTACAATTTAATGCTTTTTTTTACTTAAATCAGTGCCGACTGCGGGTTAGAGAAGACAGAGCAGAGACACAAAAAGAGAGACAAAAAATGTACAGAATCACACATTGATCCAGGAACCTTTTCTATGTTATATGGTAATAGCGGATGAACCGTCTTCCCTGGATGATGTCACAGCTAACAGAACGCCAGACCAGGTGTACCTACTATGAAGGGAAAAAAAATGACAGAGAACAAAAAGGTAAAAGATGAAATAACAATCAAGCAATGCAGATTGCAGAACAGTAGGAGAACTCAGCAGTGAGAAAAATAGACTCTGATGTCCTCCAGTAGCCTAAGCCTATAGCAGCATAACTATAGCGGTAGCTCAGGGTAACATGAGCCAATCTAACTATAAGCTTTGTCAAAGTGGAAAGCTTTAGGCCTAGTCTTAAAAGTAGACAGGGTATCTGCCTCACAGACCAAAACCAGGAGTTGCTTCCACAGGAGAGGAGCCTGATAGCTAAAGGATCTGCCTCCCATTCTACTTTTATAGACTCTAGGAACCACCAGTAGACCTGCAGTCTGAGAGCGAAGTGCTCTGTTAGGAACATACGGGGTACTCAGAGCTCTGATATATGATGGAGCTTGATTATTAAGGGCTTTATACATGAGAAGGACAATCTTAAATTCTATTCTTGATTTAACAGGAAGCCAATGAAGGGAGGCTAAAAGTGGAGAAATATGATCCCTCTTGTTGATTTTCATCAGAACTCTAGCTACAACATTTTGGATCAGCTGAAGGCTTCAAACTGCATTTTCTGGACTTCCTGATAGTAAAGAATTACAATAGTCCAGTCTTGAAGAAACAAGTAACAAGTAAGTTAATTTTTTGAGGACTCTGGTCCAAAGATTACAACTTCTGTCTTGTCAGAATTTAAAATCAGGAAAATCAGTCATCCAGGTTTTGATGTCATCAAGACATGCCTGTATTCTAAGTAATTGATTGGATTCATCAGGATTTATGGATAAATATAGCTGAGTGTCATCAGCATAACAGTGGAAATTAATCCCATGCTGTCTGATAATTTTGCCAATCGGAAGCATATATATATAGTAAAGAGAATTGGTCCAAGGACTGAACCCTGTGGTACTCCACAGGTGACCCTAGAGTTTGAGTAAGATTTATTATTAACATGAACAAATTCGAATCTGTCCGACAGATACGATTTAAACCAGCCTAATGCTTTCCCCTTAATTCCTACAGTATGCTCAAGTCTTTGTAGGAGAATATTGTGATCAACTGTGTCAAATGCAGCACTGAGATCTAGCAGGACAAGTATAGACACAAGTCCATTATCTGAGGCCATGAGAATATCATTGGTGACCTTCACCAGAGCTGTTTCAGTGCTATGATGAGCTCTGAAGCCTGACTGAAACTCCTCAAGTAGGTCGTTACTTTGTAAATGTTGATTAGCAACTACTTTCTCAAGGATTTTAGATAAGAAAAGAAGATTAGATATAGGTCTGTAATTTACTAACTCATCTTGATCAAGAGATGGTTTCTTAAGTAAAGGTTTAATAACAGCTACTTTAAAAGCCTGTGGTACATATCCATTTACTAAGGATAGATTAACCATGTCTAAAATAGGACCACTGATCAAAGGGAATACCTCCTTAAACAATTTGGTTGGGATTGGGTCTAACATACAGGTAGAAGGTTTAGATGAAGCTAATATTTTAGATAGCTCAGAAAGCTCTACTGCTTCTAGACAATTCAGACACTGCGCAGGTTCTAAAGATTCCTCCAACGCTGCCTCATTTACTGAGGACGAGGTAATCATGTTTGGGAGGATGCCAATTATTTTATTTTTAATGGAATCAATTTTATTTATGAAGAATCCCATAAAATCATTACTGCTAAGAGCTAAGGGAATGGATGGATCAACGGAGCTATGACTCTGTGTAAGTTTGGCACTCAACTAGCATAGCACTATTAGCCCACATAACATTAGTGCTACCACCGAGTCAATGCGATTTCGGTTCATTTTAAACATAATGCTTGTTTTCGTTTCACTCCGCCATCACTTGATGTTGCTATGGGCATTAATACTGCATTAATATGGAACATTAATATCGATTTAATGGTGTTTTGTATAACTTTAGGATTAACCCATCATGTGACCGATCGATACAGCACCCCCAGCATTAATAAATTGGTATGTATTTTGCTGAGCAAATTATTCTTTAAATTGTTATTTTATCAAATGTTTTATCTAACTCAGAATCTGCATTGGGAATGGTTTGAAACACATACCAAATGTTGTTCTAAATTAGTTAATTTAACCTCATTCCACGTTATTTTAAGATGAACTTTAGTAATAATTCTGATGGTTTTCTAACCATTTTATGTATTTGTTTCTTTTGTGTGTCCATAGTTCCTGAGCTTCTTTTTATATTAGTTTTGCTTAGCAGTTTTAAGTTTCACTAGCCGAGTAGAGAGGATTTGTGGATTGAAATATAGCCTTAATTCAGATATACAGAATTCTATAGTGGTGTTCTCTGGATATTCATTTAATTTCAGTTAATAAATTCTTTAACTTGAAGAGAAGTTGTCACTCCTTTATTCTACGTGTGTGCAGTTTGCTGTTAAAAGAATGCCAGTACTCAAATCACACTATCAATTATTGTCCTAATATGAGCTGTTTGGGCTGATATTCATTGGACAATACCTAACAGACTGAAAGTTATTTATTAAATAGCTTAATCACGTGTTTTCACGCAACATTAATAAAACCATTTCCTGTGCTGCAGATGGTTTTTTAATGCCATGTGCTGACAAAGCAATCCCAATATTCTGCCAGAATACTGTCCTGGTGCAGACAGAAACTTATGATTCTGGGCAACGCTCATGGACAGCTTTGGGCAGGCGCCCTTCCAGGACTCTGGGCAGAGTCTGTGGTGTAATTGACAGAACCGAAAGGCAAGGCTCGTCCAGGTCAGAAACACAGAAGCACATGAAATGTCCGAGCGAGGGCAAGGCTGTGGTATTATTCCACCGTGCTTTCCGTTTTCTCTTTGCTCTGCTTTTACTTAGGCCGGCTTCTCTCTGCCCCAGCTAATTGGCATGAGCAGCTGCACCTGTGGCAGCTCTTTACCTCATCTCATCCACCGTATGGTTGCTTTTATATACACGAGGCTTTCACCATCAGCTGACGACAGATTTATGAAAGCCATTGTGTATGAGTAAATATCCAGCGTTCCTTGCATGCCTGTTTTTGACCCAGTCTCATATTTTGGATTTCTGTGCTCATCCTTGCCCTTGTCAAATTCTCGTTTGGCTTCTGTATTCTGGACACCAACCTACTGCCCTGTTTCTTGGACCTAGCCCTTATGCCAAGCCCTCTGAACACGTCTGCCTTTGCCTTCATGCATGACCCTTGCCTGAATCAAAGGCTCCCTTAAAGCATTAGCCCGTTTTCCTTTCCCAGAGGTTAACCTCAGTCCTGCTTATTGCAACAACTCACCCCTTTCTACTTTGGACCGAGATAGAGCCCCAGGAACAACTAAACCAGGGGTTAAAGTTCTCCGTCGCTGCGACGGATTTCCGTCATTTGGAAAATGAGTGCAAAAAGTTCCGTCTAGACTTTTTATGCAAGGTATTAAACAGAAGCTGCTTTCATCCAATGAAACCTGGCAGAGCCGGGACATTAGCCAATCAGAAAGAGAGTAGGGCGGGTCTCTGTGGAGCGGACATCTGCCAATCTGAGTTTTATCGGTGTTTCATCATTTTAACTTTTGGGAGAGCATTTTAAAGTGCCCTCAGATGGCATGAATGAAAGTAGCAGTGGTCAAAGTTTTCTTTGGATTTATGCAAACCAGCAGGTCATGAAGTTCACCGGAATGAACAGCTGACAACAGCTTCATCGGTAAGTGTGTCTGTTGCTGCTCTTGCAGTTAATGAATTATTTCCACCTGTGACCACATCACCTGTCAGCGTTTATTCCCTCGGCACCAGCAACTTAGCTGATAAATTAACCAGGGATCTCCTCATGATTCGCTATTACGTTTTATTTAAAACTCAGAGTTACGCTAAATTAGCTCAGGCTAATTTGGATGAAATTAGCTCAGGCTAATTTAGCATAACACGCTCTTTTTTTTTTCTTTTTTTTTTAAGACCGGTCGGAATGTGAAACAGTGTCCCGCAGTGCAATGGATCTGATTCAGAAAAGGTAAAAAAAAATTCCACCTGCGCTTTTCTGTAACAAAGAAGGCAGAGCTGTGTAACATGTACGTGGGGGTATAAGAAGACAAATGGTTCGGGTTAAGGAGTTGTTGAAAGTAAATATTGACACAATTGCAGATGCTTATATTTGGTGTTGGTACCATATATTATGTGAAACAAGAAACCAAAACAACAACAACAACCAACAATACCCAAAATATTTACAATCTGCAGACAAGTTCGTTTTGACAGTGCACCTGAGAGAATTCAGTTCCGTAGACTCAGTAGTTCACAGAATTTAACAAAATAAAGCAACTAATTCAGGAGTACTCAAAGATAAACATTGCATCCAAATAGAGAGAATGACTTGTGAGATACAATCAGTCCATTATCCAAGTCTTAGTAATTGGACAGGTGTGTAAAGGAGAGTGGAGGGGTTGAGCAAAGCTGCAGCAGCCTCCTACCAGACCCACAGGACGAGGATGTATAAGGGCAGGTTCTGTTCCAGGTAATAGCTCGCCATCAATTGACCCACAGCTGGGCTCACCTGGCCAGTGTTAAATAACCAGGACCCATGGGTTAACCACTATTCATTTCATTTATCCACTAGCTAGTGTTATATTCTATGCTCCGTGTACACATTAGGAGTGTCTACAATATATTTCATTCAATACAATTGATATTCATGTCATTCAATATATAAACAAACTTAAATACCTAACAAAACCATAGCATTGAGAACAAAGTGCTAGGTTTGGATTATCATTCATTAATTCCAATAAAAACTCAATAGGAGCAAATTGAGCACAAATGCCACTAGCATTGCTAATGCTACCGGCCACCACAGCCCACTAGAATTATATTGAGAATGCTAATGCTATTAGCATTGAGCATTTCAGCAGAATAGATAGCATGGCTATCTAGTAAACAAACAGACTCACCAATTCCCGCAGATATACGACACACCGTGGCACTAGTTGATTTCTAAACACCACGGTAGTAGACACTACAAATACACAGTCACATGCTAGAGTCAACAAGCATTTAAGATGGAAAATCAGCAAATAAAGGTATTGTTTATGTATAGAGACATACCGAATGCAGCTGCTTCCCCCTCACTACTGATTGGGGAAACTCACCTCAGCTTATAAAATGCGCCTGAACTCTGTGATTGGTTAGACTAAAAGGGTGTGTCTTGTGGTGTGTTCAGGTACTGAGAAAAAATTGGGACCAAGGAATTTTAACCTGGTTTTACCTGGGGTTTCAGCTGCATCGGCTGTCAGTCAATAAGCAGCAGCTCCACCTCAGGAGCAGCTGCTCACCAGGACACTGGTTAAATAAAATCACAAGGATTTTGTTGCATGCAGATTATTAAGGAAACTACGTCAATAAATAAAAAAAACTGCAGCTTCAACATGGACTGGAGAAAGGGTTCTAACTGGGTGAGGCCAGAGAAAGGCGATTCTCAGAAAGCTTTTATGAAGTTCTTTTTATTTTTAAACAGAGTGGAGCGCGATGTGAAGCGACACTGTAGAACCAAGTCGCACTAGAACCAGCTGAGAAAGTCTCCTGTGGTTCTATGGACTCATTTTATTCAACCCAATATCACCTGCCAGAGAGACAAGCTACAGCAGCCAAGATTACCTACAGCAATATTTAACTTTATGCAAAGTTTAATAACATTTTTCTAATTAAAGTGTTAATCTTTAAAAGCAAGTTATGTTTTTTTTCTGATAAACTTTGAGCAATTTTATTAAACTGTTTAAAAATGTAACATCCCATCCATCCATGGATTTTCTATACCCGCTTTTCCGTACAGGTGTGACGTCAAGCCCTATCAGATGGGGAAACAGGGTAATGGGGGGGGGGACAGCATGTGGCTCTTCCTAGGCGGGGACACAGATTACATCCTGGACAGGTCACCAGTCACAGGGCTAAAATATAACCGTTTTATTAGACTTCAAAAAAGTTAAATAATGCCTTTTTTCATAAACTCATGAGTTGTGATAATTAATTGCTGTGCAATAATAGGAAAAACAGGCTGATTATTGTAATGTGCGATCTGTGTTAAATTAAAATACATGACGTCATCATAGTGTTGGTTATGTGTCCTGCATTGTCCGGGTTGTGGTTGGCCTTGTATTGTATAGGATTGGTTTATATTGAAGGTGACAGGGAGCCAGTGGAGTTAATGTACAGGAGTCAAGTAGATGATGTAATGATGAAGCTGCTGTCTTTGTACTGCCGAGATGAAAGTTAACCAGGTGATGATGTGGAAAGTGAAGGAGAGGATGGGAGGCTGTCCAGGATGACGCCAAGGCTCTGAAGCTGAAAGGTGGGAGAGATACAGGAATGGTCACTGGATACTGTAGACCTACCAGATTTGGTTAATGTTGACTTTGCACAATAAGCAAGTGAGGTAACTGACGTGGCATAATGTCCACGGCCCGGGAATATATGGGCTGACTTGAAAAAAATTTCAGTCAAACTGATTATTTTTGCTTTAACACATGAACTAAACAGATCCAGTCCACCCTTCCAGACTCTGAGAAGGTTAATGGCTTTTGTTTTGAATTCTCTCTTTCCCATTAAAATTTACGATGACACTAACCTGTCCCTTTTCTTTGCGGTAGTTCCTGTCTCCCACCAAACTATTGATTTTAATAAAACCTTTGAAATGTTCCTTGTGTTTAGCTGAATTTCTGGGTTTTTTGTTCTCCCTCTCAGGGGTGGATAACAGATGTCCACAAAGTGAACACAAAAATTACCCCAGGTAGGGTGTGCGCAGGGGGTCTCAGAAGGAGGACAAGAGTCCAAACAACAAAACTCAAAACAGGCAGGACAGGACAAGCAGAAGGGGCATTGGCATGATTTAAAGAACAAAAAAAGTGCAAGTGGGCAACCTGGGGTTGTCCCAAACAGAATGGTGGTGAAGATTCTCAGTCATCCAGGTCATGGTCATTCCAAAAAAAGTAAAAAACAAAGCAACTGGACTTTTTTTCCGTAGTTGAAGATGTTTCGCTTCCTCTCCAGGAAGCTTTCTGAATTCAAAAAGTCTGGAGTAATGTGGAGTACCAAGCTTTATACTACTGCCCAAACAAAGGCCTTGTAATGGCTTAGATAACATGCAAATTCAACCGAAACAGGTCCACCCCTTAGTAATGGGCGGATCTGCTGGCTTAATGGCTTTAACGACTGTATTTTCAGTCCAAACCTGAACAGTTCTGCAAATCAGTGGTTTGTAAGTAGCCAACAGGTCCACAGAGATATGATCGGATGCTCAAACGTGAGGAGCTGCTGCACCCTCATGATTAAAGTTTCACAACTGTCTCTGGATTGATGTTAATTTTTCTGGTGATAAAACTATATAGCTCTTCAAGGGCGAGCATCTTTATTCGCTTTTGGCTGTATGTATGCCATAATGATAATAACAGAGATAAACTCTAACTAGTTTAAATGATCTGCACTTAACTGCCAGATATTCCAGATCAGGGGAGTAGAAGGCTTTGATCACATTTTGCAACTGCACAAAGTGGTGTGGATGTATATAGCTAAGCCCCACCTTTTCTTCTCTCTGCTGTTGCAGTCCGGTCTGCTCTAAACAAAGAGCAGCCTATTAGTGCCATTGCTGCGTTGGGTACATTAACATACAGCCAGGTCTCTGTGAAGTTTGCTACACAGATGTCCATCTTATGTGTGGCAGTTCTCAGCCGGATCTCACCTAGTTTGTTCGTGGCTGATCTAACTTGGCCATGAGGAGACTGGGCACAGCCGGTCTGTGCGGATTTGCCTTTAGCCTGGTGTGGGAAAACACGGCTGCCACGCCTTTATACTCACGCCGGCGTCCAGGCCTCAGAGGCAGGAGGAGAGGGGTTTCTGTTGTCGGGTGGGATAAAGTTCCGTTTTGGGGGTTGGTAAAATCCAAGGACCTCTGGGTTTAACCCCAATTCAAGTTGCTCTTCTCTCCCATACTGGATTAGAGCGTGGTGATAACATGAACCAAATGCAAAGAAAAACAAAAAGAGCCGGTGAGCTGCACCCATCTGCGCCTCCATCTTGCTCATTATTATATTTAGTTATCCTGACATATGATAGGGAGCTGCACAGTGACGCAGTGGGTAGTATTGTTTGTAGCATTCTAGCCAGATTTTGTTCAGACGACGCACTCAATGATGAGGACTGATGGACTATGGTGGGGTATTCCAATCCATTTATTCAACAGACAGGAAATTACACCATAGACACACCGTAAGAGCTGTAGATAAATAAAACAAAGATTACTTCACTTAACATATGACCACGTTTCATATTTATCTAACAAAACCATAAAGGATGAATGCCATTAGCTAGCATTAGCTTATTAGCTTTCTTCAAACTTCATTTACATATAAAAATAACTAAATAAACTTAGTCACTATAAAAATAAAACTGCACAACAATGCAAATTATACCTGTTCGCCTTCCAGCTAGATGCCAGATAAAATGTACATGAAAACCCGTAATTCCTTTCACAAGCAGAAAACCATCTGGTACGGACGTAGGAACGCAGCGTTTCTTTTCTTTTTACCGGAACCAGACATATAAAGTATGCCTTCAAAATAAAAGCCCCGTAAACCTTTTTGCCGTAATTCACTATTAATCTAAAATGTATTACTTAAAACGGAAGAATCAGGAACATTAGGCATAAAAACAAAAGCCAATATATGAGTGAAAGCATGTCTGAAAAATATCAGTTATAACAAATAATCTGCCACAGTCCAAAAACATGACTGTTAGGTTAATTGGCTTCTCTAAATTGTCTTTAGGTGTGAGTGTGTGCGAAAATGGTTGTTTGTCCTGTTTGTCTCTGTGTTGCCCTGCGATAGACTGGCGACCTGTCCAGGGTGTACCCACCTCTCGCCCACTGACAGCTGGAGATAGGAGATAGGCACCAGCACCTCTTGCGACCCCACAAGGGATAGACGTGTTAGAAAATGGATGGATGGATGGATGGACATGTGATAGCTTAAAAAAACACATTCTTGTAGTTAATACTTTGTAGAATCCCTATTTACCCACAGGACGGCACTCAGTCTTCTACAGCAATTCACAACAGAGCTCTAGGTAATGCTGCAAGTTTTATAGCGCATAGGTTTTACGTTTGACAACCTTTTAATTATTACTCCTGCTAGATATGGGTAAAACAGGCAAATTATTTCTTCTCTGTTTACACGTATTAGCACTTATCTGTTTTTTCTGAATAATTATATCTTCTCTTTTCCAATTTGAACAATGACTGAGAATAAAAGATTTATGTCACACCATATAACACCATATATCCTCTCAGGAGGTCCTTCATTACTACTTAGAATTACCTGGAAACTGGATCAAAAGAAAGGTCTAAATATAAGTGATAATTCTAAATTCTAAATAGAAATCCAAACGTTTCTGGCACAACTTCACCTACTTCCAAGGTGCATAGAGAGAGACAAAAATCTAGGGAGGAACTTTGTTTGGCTGATAAAGTTGTTCCCAAGTGTCTCGAGCGTTGCTGGAATCTTCACTTCACTATAAATTTTACATTGAAATTATAAAAATTCTTAACTTACATTTATTTTTCAATAACTGTTAGGGCTGGCAGCACGTGTCACATTTTTTACCAGGGGTGGGAACAAACGTTGATGTTGTGGAGGCTGCTGTATAATTTATATGTACATGAATATTTTTTAAATTATCTGTTAGACATTTTTCAAGTTGTTACAAACAAAAAAATGTCAACGCGCCCTCATTGGCTGGAAAGCTGTGGGCCTTGATGTGTAGGTGGGACTTAATGCTCCCCATATGGAGATAAAAGGGCCTCCCAGTGGGAATATTAGCTGAGGCAAAGAGAGAGAGAGGGTGAAATGGAGATGTCAGAATGAATGACAGAAGACAAAAAGAGAGGGACAGGGTCTGAACGCCCTTAGATCCCTTTCCACCAGCTAACCAAACTGGAAGACTGTGTTTTTCAGCAGTGTTTTTGCATCTGATCCACACACCACCCACAGATATGAAGGAGAAATTCTTTATTTTCACTTTTGGACTCTACTGAGAGACAACATTGTTGCTTACAGATAAAGTGTGAACGCGTATTCTCATTGTTTTCACACAGAGGAGATGTGCGGGAAAATGATATGTGATTCCAGCATGGATGTTCCGAGGACATCCTTGGTACACCCTTTGAGGGTCTATAGCCACTGGAAGGTTTTCCTTCTGCTAGTCTGTTTTTGCCACAGCAACCTGAGCTCCCTGCTGGACTGTCCGCCCATCTGTGCCTGCTCATCCACCGAGATCTACTGCAACAAGTCGGACAGCGGCAAGTTCTTCCCACTGCTGTCCTTCCACGGGACAGGCAGCGTAGGGAACATGAGCGATAACATTGAGGACTTTTTCCAGAACATCACAAGCATGTAAGTGTTCTTCCAAACCCAGTTCATCTGTAACAGATCAGAACTGTGAGCCGGTGTTTTTAATTGGATCTGTGCTGCTGTGATTTCAACTTCAGTAAAAGTTTCTTAAACAAAAAGTCAATCTGCATAAGCTGTCCCATGCAACATTTCAGTGGTAGTTATTCAGTATAAGAAGTGTTTGTGAGCAAAATATTGACCATGTGGAATAAATTTAATACAATAACTGGACTGGGGCACAAATTCTGGCAGAATTCTGGCATGAGGGAGTCTGTTTCCCCGAAAAATAGTCCACAGCTATGGGGTTGACTTCAATTACCTTGACTAAACCTGGCCTCCTCAGCTACAAATAACAATAACAAAACAATAATAGACATTATAGAATGTACAGTGTTAGAATACAAATACCATAAAAAAAATAATAATAATAAGGAAACGCTAAACACACAAACACAGTAAGGGAATTACTCAGTTTATTTCTATTTTTCTTGGGCTTGTAAAAAATTGTTATTGTAGAAACACAAGAAAACGGTGTAGTCATATAGTTATTGAAATATTAACCTTCGAACACAGTCTCCCCTAATGTCTGTCTTTTCCTGGTCAGCCAGTAAGAATTGAAAACTTTACTGGTTGATTTTGCGCACAGGCTGCATCCGGCACACATTTTCTCTACTCCACTCACTTCTTTCTCTTTTTTGCTACCATAACTTGCTCCAGTTTCTTTCTTGTTTTTTTCTAAATTATGAGGGGCCGTTTGTATGTCGCAAAATATCGGATTGACTCAGCCTGATGTTGTACTGCACCTGCCACCGACGGCTTTGCGCCCCCGCATCACCGCGGCTGCGTTTTATTATTATTATTTATTTTAAAAAATAATAATTCGACCACCAACCGGCTCGGCCTGAAACAGACCGACCGGTTGGGAATTCTCCCTTTCCACCCCACCCCTGGGTGTGACTGACTTTAGCCACTAATTCTGTTAGACCATTGCACAGTGGATTCCACGCAGCTTCGTTGCCCGGTTCATTTGAGAGACCCAGAGGTGAACTGCCCCTCCCCATTGCCTTTCCTCGTCTCATTTAGCCTCCAGCCCAATAGAATGTGTGTGAAACTGCGGTCTCCGGGTCTGCAGACACATGCTTCTCCTCCAGCCTGTTAACATCTGTGCAGTGAGCAGGGCTGCAGCATCTTCTCACAGCAAGTAGGGTACCTACAGCTGCAAGTGGCGCCAATCAGTGGCGGAGCCAGGAAATTTTGAGTGGGGTGCCCGGAATGGATATGCCATCATTTTTGGGGTGGCCAACATATCTCAGTAGAAAATACATGGATTTATGGCACCTAAACCAGACACCTCAGCAATATTTTAAATGCACGCATTAATGGAAAAGATCAACTCGTATATGGTTTATCCAATTTGTTTACTTTCTTTATGCAGATAAAGTGATAGAAAAGCTCACTTTATAAACATCAGGACATTTTCCATACACTTATACCAACTATTACTAATCTGTTCATCTTGGCTATCTTGCTTAGAAGAATTATGGTTTTAGGTTGTCAAACGTAAAACCTATGCGCTATAAAACTTGCAGCATTACCTAAAGCTCTGTTGTGAATTGCTGAGTGCCCTCCTGTGGGTAAATAGGGATTCTACAAAGTATTAACTGCAGGAATTTTTTTTTTTTTAGCTATCATATGTCCATCCATCCATCCATTTTCTAACACGCCTATCTCTTGTGGGGTCACGAGGGGTGCTGGTGCCTATCTCCAGTTGTCAATGGGTGTGAGAGGCGGGGTACAGAGTCTATCACTGGGCAACACAGAGACAAGCAACCACACACTCACACCTACCGAGAATTTAGAGAGGCAAATTTATCAGCCTCATATATACATATATATATGAGGCTGATAAATAAGGAAGACACCACTACCAGCATTTTAGGAGGCCAATGACACGCTCTACAGTTGTGCATGAGAGTGAGCGTTACTAAAGTGCGCCTCCTCTGCACTTTGGGGGTTTGGGTTAGGTCCCAGGACCTGAGGGGGTTGCCACTGTCCCCTGGAGGTTTTAGCAGAATGCAATATTCTAGGGAGTTTATTATTCCTAATTTTCCTTTGCAAGATCTTCCAGCATTGCTGCATCCACTGTGCATCCACTGTGCAGCATTACACACAAGTGTCACTATGGTAGTTAAATGTTTACAGCAATCAATTCAATTAAATTTTCAATTAAATTTTATTTATATAATTCACAACACATGTGATCATCTGTCTCCCCTGGATGATGTCACAGCTAACAGAACACCAGACCAGGTGCACCTAGTATGAAGAAAAAATTACAGAGAACAAGAAGTTAAAAGTTGAAATAACAACAGAGAATGCAAATTGGAGAACAGTAGGAGAACTCAGTGAGAAAAATAGACCCTGATGTCCTCCAGCAGCCTAAGCCTATAGCAGTATAACTACAGAGACAGCTCAGGGTAACCTAAGCCATTCTAACTATAAGCTTTGTCAAAAAGGAAAGTTTTAAGCCTAGTATTAAAAGTAGACAGGATGTCTGCTTTACAGACCAAAACTGGGAGTTGGTTCCACGGGAGAGGTGCAATTAGATTACTGATTAGAATCAGTGTGATTAGCTCACACCTTGTCAAAGTTTGTGTTAATCTATGGTACATGTCACCGAGGTGATCATTGTGGAGAGAGTTGTGATGGTAGAAAACTGATGAAATGTGCTGACTTTGATTTAAGATTTAAGGCGGCTTATTGCTTTTTTATTAAACTCAAAGGTCCTAATGCAGAGTTATGTGTCAAGTGCAAGAATGAATAACCCAGGGGGTTTGAAGGCTTATGATAAAGTCTATGATTAAATTCTGATATGGAGGGAAATTAAAAGTCTGAGAGGAATCATTGAGAGGTTGGCTGCAATTCACCACTTTACCATCTGTGTTGCCAAATTTCCCTGCATCCAAAATGGATGATACAGAAAATATTACTAGTTTTAGCTCTATTTGAACACATTAACCACAATCTACCCTAATGTTCTGTTTTCCCTGTACACTGGGTCTTGTATAAGTTGCATGCACAGTTGGTGTCTTCTTTTATTCTAGTGAGAGGAGAGTCAATTGGAATTAACATACAGAATAATTGCAACTTCTAACCACCTTACTTGGGGTCAGCGACACAATACAACAAATTTTTGTTGCGATTGAAGGACAATGTGTTAGATTAAAACAGCTGTATTGTGGCTTCTCCATTTTTGTACAGAGAAGGGGAGGCCTCTTTAGTCCAGTGTTTCTAGTACTTTTTCCATGTTGTACCCATTTCCATCCTGGCCTGGAGAAAGAAAATGTTCTCTCATTTGTCCAGTGAAACAGTAAAGTGATTGGTGCAGCTTAAATTGTAGAAATAAGGGAAATGAGGGAGCACTATATAGTTTTCAGTGTCAAGGACAGAGTGAGTTGGGTCATGCAGAGAGGCTTGCAATAGAGAGAGTCTATTGCAATTCTCTCAGCATGACTGTGGCTGATGGATTTTACAATAGAACATATTAGGCATATTTTTGTAAAATTACAACCGTAAAAAAGTAACAACATTTTCAGAACAAGCCCAAAATAATGAAACCAAAGTGGGCATGCCAGCTGTGCTGTAAACTATCGAGTTACAGCAGAGGCCGTTCATGTTGGCCCTGTCCCATGTGGGCCCAGGGGTCGTCTGGTCTGGGTGGGGGATGGGTGGTTGGGACCGAAGCAGGAACCGAGTTGGTTGGGTTATGGTGGTGGTGGCCCCCCCCCCCCCCATCTTGAATTTAGGGTTCCCCTACCGGGTCCAGGGGCCTGGTACCCCTTTGGGCCTGGACCTGGGAATATGGGGTGTGAGTGGTAAGTGCGAATGTGTGTACTGCGTCCTCCTTTTTTTTAAAGGAGCGTTTGCATGTGGGGGCACTAGGGTGGGAACGAGGCGTCTGCCTTGGTGCTCTGGGGGGAGGGGGGAGTCTTTTGGCTCTTCACAACCACCATTGAGCATTTTCCTTTTGGATATACTTTACATACACAAGAGCACTCTCGCACACACCTACAGGTGCTTGGACCCAGGTATTTACAGACTCACTTCCATATAGAATACCCCTATTATTATCTTCAGCTGTCACTTTAAACATGTCGTATTAATTAATACTGTATATACTTCAGTGGTGGTATCAAGGCGCTACTTTATTGCATCTGGAATGCTTTATCCACTGATTGTGCTGTTCTTTTTACATCACTCTTTGCAGGTGAAGAAGCAGACTGGGGTTGTTCTATCATTCTCTCACTTTTATCTCATCTTTCTTTCACCTTTTCTCCTTTTTTTTCTTTCCTTTATTTTTCTCTTCTACTTTCTTATTGTAGTGTCCATATAACATGAAATGTTATATGGACACTACAGTCACATGACTGCAGTCACATGTAGTCACACTACAGTCACATGACTGTGAAAACCTCCCACCTGGTGAAGAAGGCGCAACAACGGCTCTTCTTCCTCAGACAACTGAAACGGACTGGACTTTCTAAGCTGCTATTTACAGAGCTACAATAAAAAATGTCTCAGCATGACTGTGTGGTATGGGAGCTGCACAGTGCAGGAGAGGAAGTACTTAACACGGGTGGTAAGGACAGCACAGGGGATTTAGGGATGCCACCTACAGGATTTGAACTCAGTTTATGCAGTACGGGTCAAGAGAAGGGCCAGATACATCTCCACTGATCCCACCCACCTGGACAATGCACTGTTTGCCCTTCGCTCATCAGGCAAACGCTTCAGAAGTGTTAAGATTTGGGTTTTTGTTTGTTTTGCCTCTGGACTTTTTCTCAGTCTGTCACCTCTCAGCCACCAGCCACTATCCTGTCAGCTCTGCCCCAGTCAATTAGCCTACATCAACTCCACCTGCTGCCAGTAATTAGATTCAAATCTGGTCACCTGTTCACCAGCCTACATATACCTGCCTCAGCCAACTCATCCCCGCCAGAACGTCTCCTCACTTCTCTTCTCACGCCCTGTGTGATGTACACTGCTCTACCAGATCATGTGTGCTCAGCCACCTGGATTCTTCAGTTAAGTTGCCTGTGTCTGCGTTCGGCAGTTCTGCCGGTTTCTCCGTGAGTCCTAGCCGTTTGCTCTGCCCGTTCTGGTGGTTCCCTGGTCTACACCGCCTGCTCGCATTTCCTGCTCATCCCTGCCTGCACCTTCAGCCAAGGTGCATCTGCCTAGTCTAGTTCTGTTTTTCTGCCTCACCCGCCACTACTCCTCTGCACAATAAACCTTTTAAACATATTTCTGTGTCCAGCTGAATATTGGGTTCACCAGCTGAAAACATTACAAGAAGCATCAAATCCAGAACTAATAAACTCAAACAGCTTCTTTCCAACAGCCGTGAGGGTTATCATCCCCTGCTACACGCTTATTCTCAGAAATCTCAAATTGCACATTTCTGTAAATGAAGCCTCAAGATCACTGCAGAAAAATTACCTCATTACTTGAGATTCATGAAGGAGGGACTAATCCATGTAACATTGCTCATATCACTCGCAAAGGGACTGATAGCAGCGCTCTCGGACTCTGATACAAACTTCCATGCTCTAATGTGTGGGGAAAAAAGTCTGATGTGTATGCGTGTAGTATTATCTGTGTGTATCCTAAGCCGAGGTCTGCCTCAAAGGTAATTTCACCATGGTAAAACATGGTGACATTGAAAGATTCTTGAGTCATGAAGTGCAATATTTTTACCAGTCATCTCAGAAAGTGAATGGGTACCGAATTTAATATTTTAGGTACCGACCGACCGAATGTCGTCGGTACTACTGAGTACCGATTCACGTAATATCAAACGGTACCATGTTTCGGTACCTAAACGCATCACTGTGACACTGAGAGATCTGAAGAGTGGGGGATTTTCCATGCTGAACATGAACACAGCATTAAATGCACAAGAACGTAATGACGTCGGTAGCCTCTGGTCTAGTAAGCAAAGCATGGCTGACAGGAAGCGCTCAAATGTATGGCTCTGCTTTTCAAAACTGCTCACTGCAGTATTTTAGAGGGTAAGTGCAAGGCTAGTGGGTGGAATACGTCTAATCTTAGGAAGCAACTGGTCACTGCTGCCAATTTAGCGAATTTCTTGCTATATTTAGCAACTTTTCAGACCCATCCAGCGACCTTTTTTCAAAAATGTGACTAGCGAAGAATCAAGCGACTTTCTTCTGTTATCGGTGACTTCCCGAGAAAGCACTAAGGCTACGTTCACACTGCAAGCCTTGATGCTCAATTCCGATTTTTTTGTGAAATCGGATTTTTTTGCGCAGTAGAGGACGCGATGACGTCATATGTAGCAAGCGTGCTCATTGTTTGCGGAAGTAAACATGGATCGTAATGCTGCAGCATATCTTGTGTATCTTGCGTTCTTTACGTTATTCTCCAACCGGAGACAGCACATTACCAACGCAATCATTTTAAGAAGAATGAAAAGGAAGAGAACCAAATTTTTGTGATGTGAGCGGTTTACTGATACAGACTTCATTCATAATTTTCAACTGACAAAGGCAACCTTTATGTGCGTCTGAACAGATCTCTTTAGCGCTCTCACGTAAAAACACACATCTTCGGCGGCCATAGCAGCGAGTAAACGCGTTGCTGTGGGGCTGTACTGACTTGCAACAGGTGCTTGTTACCGCACAATAGCCAACCTCTTTTTTTTTTTTTTTTAGCCAACCTCTTTGGCTTAGCCAGGTCCACCGTTAGTGACGTTTGTCAAGTATCAATGACATGTAGGTCGGATAAATGCGACCTGGCCGTACAGACACGGGTCGCATTTGAAAAGATTCAATTTTCAATTCAATTCAATTCAATTTTATTTATATAGCGCCAAATCATGAAACATGTCATCTCAAGGCAAGATCAGATACGTATCGGATTCAGGACCACATATCCAAACGACCTGGGTCGCATTTGAAAAAATCCGATCTGTGTTGTTCAGACTGTCATGAAAAGATCAGATACAGGTCGCATATGGGCAAAAAAATCGGAATTGGGTCACTTCAGGCTGCAGTATGAACATAGCCTAATTGTTCTGTAGTTACTGTCTTGGGAGGGCGGCGAGTCCTGCTGTGACCCTCTTCCCAACTTCTCCAATCACCAGACACAGACAGACAGCAGGCTGCTGCAGCCTCATCCTGTAACTCGCCTGCAGTCAGAGCAGATTTACAAAGCAAAATAAAATATTGTTTTTAATGTAATTTTTTTCTCTGAATATTGCACTAAAATAATTCCCTGAATTTTATTCACACACAGCTTCAATCCCGTATTCACCTCGTTCATTGTGTGCCTCTAATAACTGTTGCTTTGGTTAAAAAAAAGTTTATGTGCTGTGTATTCAGACAATGTATTAAAATACATTAATTATCTAATAAAGTTTATTTCTAGATAAAAACAAGTTTATATATTGAGAAATAAATATGTTACATTGAACAAATGTGAGATTTTCTTAATGAACATTTATTACTACACAAACACACAAAAGTACCAAAAATAAGTACCATTAAGTACTGGTATTGATTCCCAGGTACTGGGTATCAGTACTTGTAGTTTTGATGATTATGGCAACAGATAATGAAAACCCACAATTCAGTGTCTTGAAAAATAAGAACACAGTAAAAACATTCATTACTGGAAACTCATGGTGTCACATCCTAATCAGCGACTTTACTCAAAACACCTGTAAAGGTTTCCTGAGCCTCTAAATAGTCTCTCACTCTGGGTTAGTAGACGACACAATCATGGGGAAGACTACTGACTGGACGGATGTCCAGAACACAGTCATCAATTAGAAACATTCTGTCCAGGGGTGATGCTGAAAAACTAGTCCATGCATTTGTTACTTCAAGGCTGGACTATTGTAATTCTTTACTATCAGGAAGTCCGCAAAATGCAGTTCAAAGTCTTCAGCTGATCCAAAATGCTACAGCAAGAGTTCTGATGAAAATCAACAAGAGGGATCATATTTCTTCAATTTTAGCTTCCCTTCATTGGCTTCCTGTTAAATCAAGAATAGAATTTAAAATTCTTCTTCTAACGTATAAAGCCCTTAATAATCAAGCTCCATCATATATCAGAGCTCTGATTACCCCGTATGTTCCTAACAGAGCACTTCGCTCTCAGACTGCAGGCCTGCTGGTGGTTCCTAGAGTCTCTAAAAGTAGAATGGGAGGCAGATCCTTTAGCTATCAGGCTCCTCTCCTGTGGAACCAACTCCCAGTTTTGGTCCGTGAGGCAGACACTCTGTCTACTTTTAAGACTAATCTTAAAACTTTCCTTTTTGACAAAGCTTATCGTTAGAGGGGCTCATGTTATCCTGAGCTACCTCTATAGTTATGCCCCTATAGGCTTAGGCTACTGGAGGACATCAGGGCCTATTTTTCTCACTCGACTGATTTCTACTGCTCTCCAGTCTACTGTTCTCCAGTTTTACATTGCATCGCATTGAAATGACTGTTGTCATTTCAGCTTTTAACTTTTTGCTCTCTCTCTTTTTTCTTCATAGTAGGTACACCTGGTCTGGCGTTCTGTTGACTGTGACATCATCCAGTGAAGACAGATCACCCGCTATTACCATCTAATGTAGAACAGATTACTGGATCAATGTTGTGTCTTGTTGTGTCTCTGCTCTGTCTTCTGTAACCCCCAGTTGGTCGAGGCAGATGACCGTTCATACTGAGCCTGGTTCTGCTGGAGGTTTTTCCTTCCCGTTAATGGGGAGTTTTTCTTTCCGCTGTCGCTTCATGCTTGCTCAGTATGAGGGATTGCTGCAAAGCCATTGACAATGCAGACGACTCTCCCTGTAGCTCTACGCTTCTCCAGGAGTGAATGCTGCTTGTCGGGACTTTGATGCAATCAACTGGTTCCCTTATATAGGAAATTTTTGACCAATCTGTATAATCTGATCCAATCTGTACAATATGATTGAATTTGACTTTGTAAAGTGCCTTGAGATGACATGTTTCATGAATTGGCGTTATATAAATAAAATTGAATTGAATTGAATCAACACCCTTCACAAGGAGGCAAAGTCACAAAAGGTCATTGCTGAGGAAGCTGCTTATTCACAGAGTTCTGATTCCAAGCATATAAACAGCAAATTTAGTAGAAGGAAGAAGTGTGGTAGGAAAAGGTGCAGCAGGGAGAGCCGCAGCCTTAAAAAGATTGTCAAACAAAATCCATTCAAGACTTACAGTTTACTTACTGACTCTAATGAATTTTGTTGTGTTCAGTTGCTTGTTTCCTTTTGGTTTTCCAGATTAGTTTTTTCTTCTCAAGTTTCCCAGATCTGAGGTCTGTATCAACCTGTGACCTTCTGATGGCAGTGCTGCTAGTTGCTGAAAGTTTTTCAGCAACTAACAGAGGTTTTGGCTTCAGTTTTGGCACCAGTTTGACAGAGGCTACACTGACTTTGTTATCATGCTTTTTGTTAAACAAGCATACTGTATAAGTCCTCCTGTAAATGCTTTTGTAACAGAGCTTTCAACCAAACACATCATGACACAACATCAATATCTATGGAACAATCCATTGCTAATGTCAAATTTAAAATGCTATCCATTATAAAAATGAAGAAGAAATCAATTTGTCTCAGCTATAATGCATTAATCATGTCCCAGAATTTCAGTTATATGCAGACCTATAGATTCCAGATAAATCAGATGGCTGTTTAATGCATTAGTGCTTAAGGCCTGTAGGACTAACTGTGAAACTAGGTTAGATCTTCTTTATCAGAGGAATGAACCTTGAAACAGAACAAACAGCTGCAGTGTTGAACTGCGTTATTTCTTTCATCCAGAGTGGTGGTGGTGAGAGGGCCCAGTGGCGGCGATGTATGGCAGCCTCGCTTCTGTCAGTCTGCCCCAGGGAAGCTGTGACTACTAACATAGCTCACCACCGTCAGGGTGTGAATGGGTGAATGACAGATTGTAGTGTAAAGCACTTAGGGGTCGTCAGACTTGATAAATGATTTATTTTAAAATTAGTCAACAGTTAGGCCAATTAACTGCTCAGAGTTATGGATGAAGGATTTGGTTGCACACCATGTGTGGTGTAGGAAAATATCACCACCAGCTGTTTGTTGGAGACTTAAAGCTATAGCTTTTTTTTATACTGGGTAAAATTGTCCTTCCATCCTGAAAGTAGTCAATACTTTATATATTCAGAAAAAGAAGGAGGTTATATACAAATATATATATACACGCCCGCCGACAGGTGGGGACAAACGGGTCAGTTGTCCCGGGCCCAGGACAGAGGGGGGCCCAAAACTGACACTCTGATCATTAAAATGGTCAGTGTCAGTCAGCGCGCACGCTAACTGCAGCAGCAGTCTGTGTCATGGCTCTCTGCTGCTCCCCCTACCCTCTCGTACATGGCTCAGCGGCGCCAGCCAATCAGCACGCGGGCTCAGCCTGGCCCGCCCACTCAGCTTCTTTTCACTCAACACACAAACAACCGCGCGGCTCCTGTTCAGACTGGGAGAGAGACCAGCAGCTGAAAAGCATGAAGAGGGAAATAAGCGGCGTTTGGCTTTATTTTAATACCGGAAATGAAATCAAGCTGTATGTTTTGTAAAAAGCCAGTTAAATTCAGTGGAAACACAACAAATTTATCTAAGCACGTGAGAAACCATAAGCAAGAAAACGTCGAGAAACAGAAAAGGAGACGAAACTTCTCTGATTGCCCCGACAGACCCACAGACTGATGTCACTGACTTAGGCGTTTCAGTCCTCCAGAATACTTCAAGGTAGATCAGTGTTCATCTTCAGCAGCACTTCATGTTAACTTTCAAAGTAGATATTATCTATCATATGCTACTGGAGCCCACACAGAAAATGTAATTAAGACTTTTTAAGAACCCAGTACATATATCCTATTAAAAAGTGTTATTTAGCTAATCCTTTATTTATCTCACGACAGGGAAATTTATAGGATTAAAGCAACAGGCAGGTGCACACAACACAGACAAAATTACATAAGGATTGAAAGATATATGAGGTGGATTAGGAACAAAAAAAACAAAGATAAAATTATTATTATTATTATATAATTGTAATAATAGAATAAAAATCACAAAACCCGAAAGGTCAACAGTTTCATGATACATCAAGCTTAAATGTCAAAAGTATCTGTGAATGTTGTGCGTTTAATGGCAAAAAGGAAGCCTTTCTCAGAGATTCAGAGGGCAGAGAATTCCCAAAGTATCTAACATATTTTACTTCCTGCAATGGAAGGGAAAAAAATTGTTAGGGACTGGCTAATATACAGCAGGTAAAAAAAAAAAAACACATTTTGACTGCAGTGCTTGCTGTTCTCGGATGAAGAAAAAATCAACTAGTGCACTACATTCAATAGATGGGTTGAAAATATCCAATATAAAATACCGAGATTTCCAGGGCATGAAGTATACAGTTAAGTTGACTTTTTGTGTGTGTGTGTGTGTGTGTGTGTGTGTGTGTGTGTGTGTGTGTGTGTGTGTGTGTGTGTGTGTGGTGGCGGCAGGTGTGTGTGTGTGTGTGGGGGGGGGGGGGGGGGGGGGGGGACAGACTGCGTTGTCCCGGGCCCTAGCAAAGCTGTCAGCTGGCCTGTATATATATATTTATTATATGTAATATATGTGCTCAGTCACTTCTTTATGTTGGTGTGTAAATATGACATGTGCTGCTCGAAGAAGGGTGTGCTCCTTAACATTCATGAGAAGCAGCAGTGACATTAAATCAGTGTTCACAACAAATCTCTGTGAGCAAAGCTTGCAACCTTCAGCTGTGTGTTTCAACAGGAAGCAATTTGACTATATATATATATATATATATATATATATATATATATATATATATATATATATATATATATATATATATATATATATATATATATATATATGTTAAGTTTATCTTATTGGTTTATTGCTTATTGGTCAGTACAAATACTGTAATGTATTATCTACAGTGTCATATATATATATATATATATATATATATATATATATATATATATATATATATATATATATATATGTGAGAGAACCTAAAACTCTCTCGCCTTGCAGCTGAATATATGTCCAATTACGCTGCATTATGTGATTTTGTATGTATGGAATTGTAGTGTATATCAATGGCTATAATAACTATTTTGCATACGTCGATATTTTTGTTATTGTAATTAATTGGTATCGTTACTGATATTATTATTGTTATAAATATAACTTGTTATGTTTATTTGACACTGTATATAATATATTACAGTGTTTCTACTGGCTTGGAATAAACCAATAAGCTAAACTAAACACTCATATACTATATATGGGATACAGTGAAGTTGGCATGCATGTGACTTCTTTCTTACTATGTATTTCCTGTATTTTTTACCCATCCCATTATTTTTGAAATGGAAAGAAAGCTGCTGGAGTGCACACTCTAACATTGGACCATAAATGGTCACCTGAAATTAGTTTTCAGTATCTTATCTTTTTGGGTTCAGACAATTTTTCAGACCAGACAACCCCGTTGACAAACAAATATAGGACTTTTTTTTCTTTCTTTTACCCAACATTAAAAAGGGCTAAATTAGAACAATAAAGTTGGATAAACTGAATGACAGGAAGTTTTTAATTATGGCTCTGGTGTAATTTTTGTGTCTGTTTCTCTGCAGATATCTTGATAATTGGACTGGTCTGAAAACACTGACAGATGTTGAGATGGAGCTGTACCCGGGCTTACAGAGGCTGTAAGTTCTAAAGTATTTGTGCGTATGTTTAAAGTTAGCCCCATTACATTGTTTCCATTTCTTTAATAAAATGTCCAGCTCACCACAATTTTTTTTGTATCCATTCAATGTTGAAAATAGCCAGAAAAGAGACAAAACATAATTCAAACATTGTCTTCATGTAAAAGATCTTTATCTTCTTCAAATGCTAAACAATGCTACAAATCTCAATTTACACAAGCTTATGAAATTAAAAACTTCCTTAAATTATTTACAGGGTCACTTGTAAATTTCAGCCATAGTAGGAAGAAAGTGTCTTTCAGTTGCAGTTTATTTGCCCTTTTAGAAAGGGCCAAAAATGAACAAATAAACAAATGATTGAATGACTATTCCTGAATGATCAAGTCAGAAACGTATATTTTCTAAGTACAAGTTAAATTGTATATTCCAATGAAGGAAATTTTCATCAGTGCATTCCACCTTTTCTGCCTAATGGGAGTGTTGCCAAAAGTTACATTGTCTTCCTGTAGCATCTTCTTTTTGTCGAAAAGGACATGGGTGTTGCGAAAGGACTAAGTATGTAGTATCCTTTATTTAACCTGGATAAAATACATTGGGATATAAACCTGTTTTCCAAACGTGACCTGGCCAAGACAGCAGTGTTAAATGCACAGCATACAAAACCAAAAATCAAGTATCTATCCATTAGACTGCTTTAAGTTATTAAGTGAAACCACATATCATTTTAAACTTGCTTTTCTTTAATATCAATAATTGCTTAGTTTAAAATAATGTAGACATTAGTAGACAACACTCCATATATAGCTCACCACTGTCAGGGTGTGAATGTGTGTGTTAATGGGTGAATGACTGATCATAGTGTAAAGTGCTTTAGGGTCATCGGAGTAGTTAAAGTCGGCGTTCCGATAACAGAACTCATTACTGCCACTGAATCAGCGATAATAAATAACATGACAGAGGCAGAACCGGAAGAACTTAGGATAAAAGACACAACAGCACTCTCCAGTGCAAAAATGCCCACTTCAAACATTACGCCACAGGAAAGTATGGCCGTTACATACCTCAGCAAAGACGGCAACAACAAGGCAGATGCACAGTGGTATTTTACACAACCGATTACCATGAGAAAATAATGTATGTACTGATGGACAGTAACATACGAGACACTGAAAAGCGACCCAATCAATAACTACAAAAATTATTTTTAAAATATAACTGACTCTACAAAAACTGGGAAAACAGAAAGCGATCAGTCGCTCCCGCTACTATTAGCTGTACCCAGGTGAGACCATTCACCGCATATATGGACTTCCAAAAACAGAAAGGAGGGGTGCCTCTCAGACCCATTGACAGCAGCATTAACTCGGTCACACACAACATTTCAAAACATCTTGCAACAATTTTGGCTCTGCTGGTTGGAAACACTCCACACCACATACAAAACTCCATAGACTTAATTTCCAAAGTCTGACACCTGAGACTGGCAGCAGGGAAAAAACATTGTTTCCTTTGCCACCTTTCTTTTCTCTTGCATTCCAACATCAGAGGCAGTGAACACTGTCAGGACTCAGTTAAAACATGATGAATCATTAAATGACAGAACCAGTTTAACATCAAAGCAGATTTGTGACTTGTTGGACCTCTGTCTCTCAACCACATATTTCAAGTACAGAGACAACTTTTACTGACAGAAACATGGGTGAGCCATTGGCTCCCCAGTGTCACCCATTGTGGCCAATTTGTACATGGAGCAGGAGGAGAGCCAGGCACTCAGTGCTTACAAGGGAACATCACCAACTCACTGGTTTAGATACATGGATGACACTTGGGTCAAAATCCAAACCAAAGAAGTTGAGGCATTGACCAGCCACATCAACTCAGTGGACAGCAACATCAGGTTTACCAGATAGGATGCCAAGAACAACATGTTGCCTTTTCTGGACTGTGCAATACACATTGAGGAAGATGGGAGTCTCAAAACTGAGGTTTACCGGAAGCCCACACACACAGACCAATATCTGCATTTTCATTCACATCACCCACTGAAACACAGACTCTCTATTATCAGAACTGTGAATTACCAGGCTGAGAACATTCTCTCTGCCACAGAGGAGAAACAAAAGCAACATCATTCAGGTGACCAAGTACTCAACTGACATCAAGCAATAGTTTTTAATGACCCAGGACAGTGGCAGGTGGGTCATTGATTTGCATCTGACTTAGAATGCGCCCAGGAGGATGGGCCTCCATGTCCTTAAAACAGCAGTGCCTCAACTACAGGTTGCTCAAGTGCGAGCTACCAGAACCGATAAAGACTCCTGGATAGGTGTCAAAATGTTTTCAGAAAGAACTGAATTAAAGTCCAGTTGCCTCCAACTTAAGCCTGATTGCTGTTGCGATGACCCGGATAACTGAGAATTTGCACAGGTATGCTCAATAAACATTGTTATTTCCCATCGTAGGAGCTCAGAAGTACAGCGAACAGATAAAAAAGTGAAATAGCAATCTTTGAGCTTAAAGCTGCTGCTCGAAGCTTTATGTTTCTTTCTGATTTGTTTATGCTGGTGGAATTTCGGTACATACTCTTGCATGAACACCACTCACGAGTGGCCCATAGAGGGATCCTCATCTTAGCTTCTTACCACTGTGTTCTATTCTATCTAGCCACTGAAAAGGCTAGGTAGAATAGACTCTGCACATGAGTCAAATGCAGAATGCATTGTAAGAGGTAAGCCTTTCGGTGCCTCAGTGCTTCTGCAAGCAAGTTCTAATCTGACCATGTGAAATATACACTCTTGTTAAATTCTAGATCCGTATTGGGTTGGTGGGGTATATGACCTGGCAGGCTGGGGGGCGTGGGGCCAGGGGCTGATTTTATGGGTTGGGCTTGGTTACTGCTTGCAGTTCTAGTCGTTACTTAAGGTTGTCTATTTTTTATTTATGTTAGTTTTTTATATAATGTTGGTCTTCCATTTAATTTCAATATGTATAATGACAATAAATATATGTTTTTTTCATTCATTCATGAATTCATACTCCAGACCAGTAAACCCTTGCTTTCATAGATTTGATAACACAGCTGTTAATCATTGATTATCTGCTTCTGATTAGCAGCATTTGGCCGCTACTTTCCCTTTTAAATTCTATGAAAGCAGCTACAACGTTTGTAGTTTTTTCTACCAATTGCATTCCATTACTGGCTTCATCTGTCTTTATTAGATAATGACAGTTTGGGCGTCTTTTTTGGGCGTTTTAGGTTAGATGCACATTTTAGAACCTGGAAGAGGCCATATTTTTTTTTTTTTTACCTCACATACTTGAAACCTTAGATGGGTATGAGGGAGTATAGTCTTTTCACCCTGACGGTGTAGAAATGTGATAATGAATTAAGCTTCTATCTTGCTGAAGTTTGCATGCTAGAAGGTTAAGTGATATTGACTTCAATTTAATACGATGAGGTCAGTTGGATTTTTTTCGGTGAACGTATAATGCAAACATCAAGATCCGCCAGCAAAAGCTTTGTGTCACCTAGCATATTAACTACACACTTAAGTAAATCAATTTACAATGAGTATTTCGGATAATACAATAAAATACAATGTGATTTTAATTGCAATCTAAATTCAAACCATATGGAGTAATCGTTTAATGAAAAGACTTTGGAGTGATTAAAAATATCCATGTGAGAAATCTAAAAGCATTTTTTAAATCCTGGTCTCCTTTGTAATGCTTTTTCTCCATTTTTCTTCTGTATTAACATATGTCATGGTCTCTCTTCTCCTTTTCTCTAAATGTGTGCATGTGTGTTTAATAGAACTATTACCCGGAGCAGCCTGCACGCCCTCCATACTCGGGTTTTCTCCAAAAACCCCAACCTGCGCTACATGTGAGTCCACAAAGTCCAGCTGTGCACCCTGAACCTTGGAGCAAAACGAACACAAAGCATCCATCTAGATGAGATTTTAGGATTACAATGTTTTATAAATGTATTCCTTTACCTCCAACTTGTCCACAATTTGTCATGTTACACCCACAACCCTTTATGAAAGAGCAATACATGTACTGTGAAGTGGAAGAAGAATTATAATAGGAAAAAAAATTCTAAGAGAGTGATCAACATTTTCATTCTGCCCCCTTTTCTATTTTACCCTTAAATCATATTCAGTGTAAACCCACTTGCCTTTAGTAATTCTATGTTTACTAATTAAGAACTACTGAACAATCTTTCATCTAAAAATGGAAAGAGAATCGTAAAACTGCTAACCACAATGAAAGGCTGTCCACCTAAACTTACATACGGGGCAAGGAAAGTGTTAATAAGAAAAGCAGCCAAGAAGCCCATGGTAACTCTAGGGAAGCTGCAGAGATTCACTGCTCAGATGAGAGATCTGTTGGCCAGATACGTATTAGTCAAGCATTCAACAAACCTAGCCATTATGGAAGAATGATAAGGACCAAACCATTGTTGAAATAAAGCTGGTTGCAGGTTGCCACAAACAATGTAGGGGCTCAGTAAACGTGGGAGAAGTTGCTTTACAAAGATGAGATTAATATTGAACTTGATATTTCATGCAAAATACCGTGGTGGAAAGCTCACACCTCACATCACCTTGAACACACATTAGTCAGAGGAAAACATGGCAGTGGCAGCATCATGCTGTGTTGATACTTTTTTCCAGCAGGGTCAGATAAACTGGTCGGAGCTAATGGCAAGGTATCTCTACTAATTTCTGAAATTTTCTCTACTTCTTCTTTAGACATGTGACTAACAAAATCCTGCCACGTACTATGTAGACCTTATATATCTCTGTCTTTTTCTCAATGTCTCCCCCAGAAACTTGTCCAAGAACCCTATGTTGAAGACACTGTCCTGGCAGGTCTTTCAACATCTGCAGCTCGAAGAACTGTAAGTAAGCCCTGGATTTGTTCTCACCTAACTGCTGTTAGCACACTTAACCGGTACATTCCAGGTGGATCTACAAGATAATGGCCTCTCCATTACCCCGATCCCATCCCTCTGCCACATATGCTAACATACACCAATGTCTTACTCTTATCCAAGCACAAAGAGGCGTTTATCATTCAAGCTCACATTTCAAATTTAGAAATGTTAGAATGTTGCATTTATTGAAAGAGATTGGGTGATTACAGTTTAGATGTCAGACCAATGTTTGTGCCAAACTTAATCAGGGACAACTTTAGAGAAGGAGGAGGAGAGGTAGGTGATGGACTTAATTTAGGAATCCTTGTACATAAATTATCATTTTGCAACATGTAAAAACATAGAAAAATGAAAGGCCATACTCAAGCCAGCCTTAAAACAATAACACATAAATGACAACCCAATCTCACTAAAAAAAAAAAAAAAAAAGTTGGTCCATAGGGGTAAATATAGTATTGTCACAATTTCACTCCTTAATGCATTTTAATGATACATCTTACCTGGCATGTTCATTTGACTTGCAGCTGTGGAGGACTGACTCTGACATAATCAAAAATAAATATAGAAACAAATACATGCTCAATAAATGCATAAGCATAAAATAAATGCTCAAAAATACAGCAAATAAATAAATGTAAGCAGCAATTAAATTATACAGCGAGGAGGGGGTGGGTTTTAAGGGGACAACTGCTCCCTTTTGGTTGGTTAGCATCAGTCTTTTTTTTTCCTTTTTTTTAGGTTAGCATCAGTCTTCCATACTGGAATCTTCATGCTGCTAGCATCAATGGCTGCCGCTACCGACTGCAGCCACAGTGGCTACCAGCGAGCTGAGGCATTTTGCAACCAGATTTGAAAACATCGCTGTAATTCCAGACTTTATGAATCTGTCATGTGGACGTTCTGACTGAAAGTATGATTCATTAAGCAGCTCACATGGACACAGATGTCCGCAGGTGTCATGTCAACTAGTTCTCCCGACAGAAACTACAGCTCCTGTGCTCGGAGCTTGCATTGGGCAAGAGCAGTGGATCCAGTCGGTTCCACTTCATTTCTAGCCATCTAGTCATGGAATAGAGATGTTACCTCATCCTTAAGTTAGTGGGTGTAGATATTAGTACCGGCCTGCTCCTGCATATCTCTGAAGGCCCGTCTTACCCCGGCTTAAGATTTGACAGTAAAGGTGAAACAATTATCAGAGACAAACATTAAAATATGAATATTTAATTCATTAGGAATTCCCAACGGAGACAAAAGTTACATTACCATTGTTACCTATGTGCTTCTCCCAGGCATTGCAGCTTTTGTCTGATCTAAGTTTCGCAAAGACATCCTTTTAATAAACTGGCTGCCCCTCCAATCTCTTCAGGAGGGGGTGGTGTCAAATTTGGGGCTATCTGTTCGAACAAAGAGGCTGTTCTTCTCGGTTAGGGGTCAAGCCAAATGACCTATCCCGGCCATAAACCAAATCTGCATGTTTATCTTACCCTCAAAGGGGGAGACAGTCAAAAACCATGCATTCCTCAGTTCTTCCATACGAATATCTGATTAATATAACAACTAAGATATTTATTTTCCTCTACATGGGTTAAAACAGAAAATTACACTATATTGCTCTCCCCTGGTGTCGCAGTCTACGTGATTGAGCACAGTTTGCCTAATATGAGGATGACCACATCTATTTAATTACTTATTCATCCAGCGGGACGTGAGGTGGAGGATTAGTTTCTATTTTATTAAAGATTTTAGTAGAATGGCGTGTTGAAATTTAGTTTTACTTCTCAATATTGAATGTTAAAAGACTAATCCTCCACCTCACGTCCCGCTGGATGAATAAGAAATTAGCTTTAATGCACCCACATGTTAGGATGAACTGTGCGCATACTGTGAGCTGACTCTGCGTGGACCTTTTACCTTGCATAGTGGAGCGTACCTATTGCCTACATTACTTGGGACAAATTCCTACAAATCACACACTTTCTAACAGTGGGAGAAGTGGGGGAAGATATGGTAAAATGTTAGATTAACGAGTTGAGCACCTAGAGCGTTTATTTTCTAGCAGGCACCCACCGTACACCTGTCAGTGTGCACATAGAGGGACTGTGATACCGCGCTTCCATGCGCCCACCCGCGTGGAGCAGCTCAGTGTATCAAGCTTGGTAAATTCGATGTGAAGACTTCTTGCCGCCAAACATATATAATACTGTGACACCATATGCGCGGTCATAAGAATTGAATTCTGCGCCTAGAATTGGGTAATTCTGAATCAGTTTTCGGGTTTTACCACTTACTTCAGCTTAGTTTATTATCCTGCTTCCACCTGTTGTTTGTGCGGCACTGGACGCACCAGGCTCCAACACTGCGCTTGGCTCTGCTTCTGCTGCAGTGAATGGAGTCATGTCCTCTGTTGCAAACCTGTCCGTGTAATGAACGAGGCTTGACCGCCAGGACCGCCAGGACCGCCAGGACCGCCAGGACCGCCAGGACCGCCAGGACCGCCAGGCCGCTTATATAAATTGAGTTCACACAGATGTGATCATCTTCATATTAGGCAAACGATGTTCAAATAGTCAGGTAGGCAGCAGAGCAATAAAGTGTCATTTTCTGTAGGATGTGATGACAACCCTCGTTTTAAAACCATTTTTAACAAAAGTTCAACATCTCCTTTTCCACCACTATATGGCTGGAAATAAGACAGAACCGACTGGATCTGCTGCTCCCGCTCAATGCGAACTCCAAGCACACAGGCTGTAGTTTCATTTTTTTGTGTGTCCTGTCTGCCAATGTGGCAATAAGAATTGTCTTAATGCCAAAAAGAGCCCAAAAGATTTTGCTTTCACACGTAGAGCCTTACTGCTTTCGCCATAGTGCTCTGCTTGATTTATATATGCAAGAAGCTTTATTAGATTTTATGCTGGGACTATTTCATATTCAGTGGACACTGAAACAGGGAGATAAAAGAGGGAGAACAGAAGATAAACAGAGGAGACAAAATGCTAAAAGGGAGAAAAGGTGAAAGAGAAAAAAGAGAGGAAAGTGAGAGAGCAATATAATATCCTCAGTCTGCTGCAAAGAGAGATACAAAAAGAAGAGCAAAACCAACCGATAAGGTATTACAAGTACAACAACAAATGCCTTGATACCATCACTGAAGAATATAGAGTATTATTTAATACAAAATATATAACGTGACAGCTAAAGATAATGATAGGGGTTTTATAGAAGTGATTCTGTAAGTACCTGAATCCAAGCAACTTTAGGTGTTTGTGAGAGTGCACTTGAAAAAAAGTGCGCTTGAAAAATGCCCAATAGCGGTTGTGAGGAGCCAGAGCACCAAGGCGGACGCCAGGGGAACCTGAACCCCAGATGCCTGATGGGAATCCCCGAGCAAAGGTGCCCAAGAGGAGCCAACACAGGGAAAGCTGCCTCCCCCATCCCAGGGAAGAGCAGAGAGGAACCCCAAGAAAACCCCCAAAGAGTACAATGCCGAAGCCCCCGGGAGACGTGGGGACGAGCTCCGCCGGCAACCACCAACACACTAGCGGGCCAGCCAACGGAGGAGAGCTGGACGGGGGTGATGGGCTTCACACTTAGTGGAGACCTGAGATGTTCCAGGAGAGGTGGCAGTTCATACCCAACCTGACAAATAGACAAACAAGAAAACCATGTACACAGTTAAATTCACATGTTCCCACCCTAGTGCCCCTGAAAACATACGAACACTCCTATAAAAACATGGGGAAGCAGTACACATACTCACCACACACATCCTATATTACCAGGTCCAGGCACCTGCACCCCAGAAGGCTAACCAGCCCCCAGACCCAGTAGGTGAACACCAACATCAAGTTGGGGGGCAGGGGGTGACCACTACTACCCGACCTATCCGGTACACACAAGGTCCTACATGTGTGACAGCGTGATAGAGCAGAGGGAGATATCCAGAGATGGGGAGGAATGACTGGGGAGCAACATGCCCTCCCAGGAAGCCAGCTCCCCCGCTTACTCCAACAGGCACCCCATTCTCCGAAAACCCACTCAAAGAGGGAGGCTCTGCTGGTCGCACCACCATAGACCGCGGGGCCAGAGATAGGCGGCAGGGTCTGAGAGCCAAGCACAAACCGAGACCAACACCACCACTCCCCGACCCATCCAACGGGAAAGGGAGAAAAAAACACTCCTGTCAGCCAGCTGGCTGTAGTTTCTGTCAGGAGAACTGGCATGACACCTGCCGACATGTGCGTCTTTGTGTGCTGCTGACTGAAACACACATACAGTCAGAACATCCACACTACAGATAATGGTATGCAAATAGTCAATGTTTTCAATCTGGTTGCTAAATGCCACAGCTCACAGCTGGGTAGCCTTTATGTGGCAAACTCAATATTTATATGCATTTTGATGACTTTCTAGCGGGAAGTATGCATAATATTTTCATAATCTTTATTCAGGAAAGGTAGACAAGCTTTCATTTAGTAGTTTCACCTAAGATTTAAATGTGTTCTCAAAAAAAACATTACATCTTCTACCATTGCCACTGTGGTTGCTATGGAGGCAGCCATTCTAGATCACTGAACTCCTCCCTCCAGTTCCATAACCAACATGAGTCTTTCTTTGCTGTCTTAGACAATCTTTACACTGCTCGTTTTCCCTCACTTCCTGTCAACCCTTACTGCTGTCTCCACTGTGTATAACCATGTCTGCCAAACCTTCCCTGCAGCCCTGCACCAGCTCTTTGTAACAATCTGACTTCCACATAAATGCCTCTTCATACCCATCTTCTAATGGCACAGTTAACTCGGTCAGAATGATCTTCCTTGCCTCAGTAGAGAGCAATACTGCATGGAGACTTAATACTGCATCGGGTCCTAAAGTGGTCTGAACTATATCTGGGAATTGAAGCCTTCTCTTTAGTTCAGCCACAAGCTCCCATTATTGGGCTGTCTACATAGGGCTTATTGCACTTTTTTGGGTGCTGGTTGATGTTATAAGAGCATTTCTTTCTTCTTTCCTGCTCCAAAATGTGAGGGAACACTGCCAGCACTTTGTCATGGCCCCACCTATACCTATCCTGAGACATGGCAGTCTTACATCCTGTCAAGATGTGTGCCATAGTTCCATTTTGCCCACAGACCTTACATGCTGGACCGTCTCTCATGCCCTATCTATGCAGATTCACTGGCATTTAAAGGGTATCATAGACAGCCCTCAGCAGGAACCTTTGAGAAGTTCCCATCTTTTCCATGCCGCCTGAGATCCTAGTTCCACAACTCTTGCATTTCTCTGGCCTTCCTCTAGGTTCCTTACCTCTACCTTTACCATAGTTCTTTTTTCCATTGGGTTGGCTTTCTAGCCTGAAATGGTCATACTCAATTCTAGTCAGAATTTGAGTCTGATACTGCTCCAATAGAGCTGTGATTATGGGGCGTGTTTCGAACGAACCAGGAAAAAAAATTCCTCTGCACTCAATTGGATAGACCTACAACCAATAAGAGCAACGGAGCGTGTGACTTATGTTAAGCGACGCATAGTTGTTGTCAACAGAACTCAACTGTTAGCCTAGAATAAGAAGATGAGCGTGAACGATTTTTGCCGGTGTTGCGAAAAAGAATGTAAGGATCCAAGGAGTCATTCTACACACCTCAACTCTCCAGCGGCAGCCATCGTTGTTGTAAACAAATTCAACCAAAGCGTGCTTTGGTGACGTGGTTGATTACGTTACTGTTGATCATCTGTCCATCATCATATAAAGCCCGCCCTGACAATTTGATTGGCCCGCCAGATATTGGGCGAGCATACTCGCGCTAGTATTGAGCAATGCCAGACCGAACTTCCCGACCTAAAACGTTGTGGGCGGGACTAAGTTCGGAATGGCACCCAGGCTATTGGCTTTCCCCCACCTTTGGGGGTGGGTTATTCCCAGCCCCTGCCTTCCTGTGCATGGAACCCCAATGATATTCTTAAGTTTGAGGGGGACCCTCTGCCTTAGCTATTAAGTCTGAGGCCTCCCACTTTCATCTTGGTCTTGTTTTTTTTTTCCTTTGTCCTTGATCTTGGCATCTCTTCAGTACCTAAAGGTCATAACAACCTTGCATTTTGCTACTTATGACTCTTCCACCAGGGATGAAAGGGGTAGTTATAACTCCCGTGATCTCATGTACAGTCCAACATATGTGAAAACTGGAAGAATCCCAATCACCTTGATGCTGATCTAGTTGATCTTGTGCTTCACATGTTCAACTACTGTGAGTGGGAGTTCATACATCATCATCATCCAGAACAATCTGGGAAGCAAGCCATGTTGGTTAGCCATGCTTCTTTTGGGAGTCCAGATTTTTCAATGTTCTTCAACCAGGTTTTGGCTTGCCTCTCACTGATGCAGATGTTATTGTGCTCATCATACCATTGTTATGGTTTAAGTTTTGCTTGTTTTTACTTTGGACATTTTCTGGCCTTTTTCACTATTCAATCAGCCCAGTTTACCTCCAGCCTTCTCTCCACCCTAGATCACTTCCACCTGTTACCACTAATTAGGTCTGCTCAGCCCACCTATATCTACCCTCCTCAGCCAACTCAAAGTCTCTTGCTCTCTCACTCTGCCTCGCTCTCCCTCACCGTGTCCTGCCTGCTGACTCTCCAAGTGCCCATGTCTTCACGCTGCAGTGCTACCGGTTTCCTGCAGCCCCAAACGCCTGCTCTGCCTGCCCTGGTGGTTCCCTGGTTTTCACCGCCATATTTGCTCTGCTTTGAGCTGCACCCTTTGACCTCCTTCTCTTCTTCGACCGCCTGTACCTGCTGCCATAATTCACCTGCTCAAGTCTGGTACTGTTCATCTGTTTCTTCTGCCACAATTCATCCTTTCAAATAAACTCCTTAATCGTGACTCTGTGTGGGGCTGAATTTTGGGTTCACTAACCTCAGTTCATGACAACCACTTTCCAAAGTATTTGATGGAATTATCTTTTATCGATGGAATTCTCTAACCTTGGTTTGAATTTCATTCTTGCCCAAGTTGCAACCTTTTCTAACTTCAATAACACCCATCTTGTCTGTACATGGGTTCAATTCAATTCAATTAAATTTTATTTATATAGCGCCAATTCATGAAACATGTCATCTCAAGGCACTTTACAAAGTTAAGTTCAATCATATTATACAGATTGGGTCAGATGATAGAGATTGGTCAAAAATGTTCCTATATAAGGAAACCAGTTGATTGCATCAAAGTCCCGACAAGCAGCATTCACTCCTGGAGAAACGTAGAGCCACAGGGACAGTCGTCTGCATTGTCCATGGCTTTGCATCAATCCCTCATACTGAGCAGGCATGAAGCGACAGTGGAGAGGAAAACTCCCCATTAACGGGAAGGAAATACCTCCAGCAGAACCAGGCTCAGTGTGAACGGTCATCGGTCATGTAACCCCCAGTCGGTCAACGGCCTCGACCGACTGGGGGTTACAGAAGACAGAGCAGAGAAACAATAAGAAAGAAAAAAAAGCACAGAAGCGCCCACTGATCCAGGAATCTTTTCTATGTTATATGGTAATAGCAGGTGATCTGTCTTCCCTGGATGATTTCACAGCTAACAGAACGCCAGACCAGGTGTACCTACTATGAAGAAAAAAAATGACAGAGAACAAAAAAGTAAAAGATGAAATAACAATCAAGCAATGCAAATTGGAGAACAGTATGAAAACTCAGCAGAGTAAGAAAAATAGACCCTGATGTCCTCCAGCAGCCTAAGCCTATAGCAGCATGTACAATGTTTGATTGTTAAGTGATTTTTGTTTTGTCTTGTGGACCCTAGGAAGACTAGCTCGTCCCACTTTTGGTGACAGCTAATGGGGATCTTTTTAACAATAAACAATAAGCATAACTATAGAGATAGCTCAGGGTAACCTAAGCCACTCTAACTATAAGCTTTGTCAAAGTGAAAAGTTTTAAGCCTAGTCTTAGTCTAATTCCTTTGATGTGATCTGGGATATGATAGTGCTTCAGTGGTACCCTTTTTAAATAATGGGAAATGGGACAATAGGCCTTAGCCAGGTTCAGTCATTCTACTTCAACTACGCTTCATGCATCATCTGGCTTAAAATTCCAGTGTGCTCAAGACATCCTGCACACCCTAGAATCCCCACCTTTTGGATTGAGGCAATTTATCTTTGCAAGCACCGAAAAGAACATTTTGCATTCCACATTAAGCAGGGAAATGTCATGGCTTTTGCCAATGATCTAACCCACATGCAGAACACATTCAGGAGATTAACAGTTTTAAAAGGTTTATCGAGGCAAATGATGCAAGTTGTCAGGAATCCGGAATTGGGAGCTCGGACTGGGGGCAGCAGAGAATTGGGGTGGAGGTGGAGATCTGCCAGGGAGGAATGAGCGGGGTCTGTTCCAGAGGTAGGTGGGTCTTTAAATGTATCCGGATCTTAAGAAGGTAAGCATGGTGGAGAGTGAGCGGGGCGTGATCTCAGAAGGACTGAAAAACTTGGAGGCTGCCAGCTGGGACTTGAGAACCAGGGTCTCTTCTGGAAGATTTGCAGGTGGGTTTGGGCACTGGGAAACTGAGCCGGAAAAGGATCAGGAGTGCACAGGCTATAATCTGGAGAACAGAGCACAAGGCTTTCAGAGTCAGAACTCAAGTACATGTAACAGGAGTCTCAGAGGCTAAAGTTACCACTGTGAGGATGAATAAAAGTACCACACAAACTGTCCCAGACCCCAACAGGAAATAGTTCTAAATTAACTTACATTTGCAGAATTTTGGGATGAAGAAACTTCTTCTTTTTGCCAGTTTGCTGGTAAAGAGCCTTGTTCCAGATTTTCCGTAAGAGCTTTCATAGTTGCTGGAGAAGTTTTGGTCATTTGTTGTATACCTTGTATGCAGGGGTGTAGTCCAGGGTATACGCGGGTATACGGTGTATACCGACCTTTTTTTCTGTCAACATTGCGTACCCCCACTTCTACACAGCTCCCGTCTGTGTCACAGCACTTTGCTGCTCCCCTCCCCACTCATAACATCACATGACTCAGCGGCGCCAGCCAATCAGCACGCAGGCTCAGCCTCGCCCGCCCACTCAGCTCTCTCTCCACCTGACACACAGACAACAGCGCTGCTGCTGCTCAGACTCAGAGAGAGAGACAGGGTCCGCCGAAGCGGAGAAACATGAAGAGGGAAAGAAGAATTGCTATATTTTAATATCGCAAATGAAAGCAAGCTGTATGGTTTGTAAAAAAAAATGGTTAAATGCAGTGGAAACACAACTAATTTATATAAGCACATGAAAAAACATGAGCAAGAAACGTCGAGCGACACAAACAGAGAGAGGAGACGAAACTTCTCCCATTGCCCCGACAGAAAGTGTAATTAAGACCTTGAAAGAACCCAGTACATTTATCCCATTAAAAAGTGTTATTTAAGATAAGATAACATTAGCTAATCCTTCATGTATCCCATGATGGGAAATTTGTAGAATTAAAGCAACAGGCAAGTGCACACAACACAGACAAAATTACATAAGGATTGAAAGATATAAGAGGTGGATTAGGAAAAAAACACTATGAACATAACATTATAGAAGATTGGCTTCAGAAAAGCTTGGTAACATTTGTATCTGATGGAGCCAGTGTAATGTTAAGAAAGAAATCAGGAGTAGTAACCAGGTTGAGCTTGAGATTCCCAAAGCTATTTATATGGCACTGTATGAACCATAGACTTGAACTTGCTGTGTCAGATGCAGTTGATCAGGTAAACTCTGTCAATCACTTCAAAACTTTTATTCAGAAGCTATATTCTCTGTATAGCATGTCCAACGAACTGATAAATGCAGCAGCTGAAGTAGGCTCACAACTTCTTCGTATTGGCAGAATATTGCATGTACGCTGGGTGACCAGTAGCTTTCTGACTGTTCGTGCTGTTTGGACATCCCTGGGAGCTCTGGTGCAGCATTTTAAAAATGCTTGCTGTGATGAGACGAGGTCCACCAAAGAGAGGCAAATGTACAGAGGTTTACTAGAAGTCCAGAATTTATTTGTGACCTTGGGCTCATGTATGACACTCTCCATGAAGTATGTTTCCTGTCACAGGAGCTTCAGTCTCATTCGATAACTCTGCTCAGAGCAGAGAATCTGCTGAAACTCTCAATCAGAGTGATCCATTCATTTAAAGAGAGTCCAGGTGAGAAATATAGTGAGGCCTTGGAAGCAAAAAAACTGGGGAGTATCGGTCTACAGCACTGAAAACAATTGCAAAGCTGAAGTCCATCAATCCAAGCCAGTTCTTACAAAGCCTTGTGAACAATCTGGAGAAACGCTTGTTCTATGGAGCCAGAAGGGTCTCAATATACACAAATACACATATGTGATTCATACATGCACAGGACAAGATCCACGCATGCACAGCTCCATTCATGCAAGCACGAAAAAATCCACAAATGCACAAAAAATCCACGCACACACAGGACAAGATCCACACATCCACAGCTCCATTCATGCAAGCACAAAAAAATCCACAAAAGTATGGAATCACATTTAGGTCATAAGTCCCGCAAGCAAAATAAACATATTCGCATGTATGTTAAACTACATCTGCGCATGGTTTGTCTACCGCCGTGCGAGAAACTGCCGCTTCGAGAGGAGAAACTCGCTCTCCGCGCGCGCCAGCTCCTCCCACGCGCGCTCTGGAGGACGGCTGCACGCTCAAAAGCGTCTCTGCGTTCGGACTGATTTTCTCCTCGCGCGAAGGAAAATGTGTTTTGACTGGTTGGGCGGAGACAAACCTCTTCTGTAAGCCTCCTCCTGATTGGGCCTTGCAGACACGATCACACAGGAAGTAGTGTCAGGAAGTAGTGTCAGGAAGCTTAAAATGGAATAAAAACAAGTGTGCCTTACAGATGTTATTTATTGGCATGATTTTATATTAGTCTTATCTTAGCTGATCACAAGAGATAGAATTTATTGATTTTTATTTCTCAAGAGTGCTTGGTTCCCACCGTGTGTGGGAGAAGGGAGCAGCTGAGAGACGCTGGCCGAAATCGGGGTCCCTCAGCCGGATCAACCGTGAGCGATGTCCCGCTGATTCCGCGGAGCTTTAATATTCAATATCCAAGTTCACCGCGCTACCTGCCAGAGACATGGCGGCTTGCGGGACATGGGCGCCAGAAGCGATTCGTCAGAGCACAGGGGAAGCAGGTAACGGCGAGGCCGATGAGAGCTCGGGGCGAATCACTGCTGGCCGGCTGGAGATCAGACGGAAGAAGCCCGCGGAGTTAGACGTTCAGATCAGAGACCAAGGAGCGCTGCGGGCGGATCCGGAGCGACTTGAAGGGAGCAGAGAGGCGGCTTTTGGCGTCGGCTGCGAGGCCGGAGGGTGGAGGTGGACACCTGCTGCTCGGCGCCTCCCCGCTCATGAGCAACCACCTGCGGAGAGAGAGCGAGAAAAACGGCTGCTGCCCAGTGAAGCCTGACATGAAGCTATCTCTTTCTCTGTATCCCTTAGGAACTATTCTGCAGTTGCATTAATAAACTAAATTAAAATTAATAATAACACAAAGTATCATACCAAGCATCAAAAGTTATATGTTTTACCTACCGCTCCACTGACATTGTCAGAATCCATGCTGAGGTCTGAAAGCGCATTGTGCTCATAGTACGCGCTTCCTGAACAGGTTGAATGTGATTAGCTTATGAGTAAGTCACCCCACGTGGAGTACTTTCCTGTGATTGGCTTATACAAGGGAGGCTTCTGATTGGTTGCAAACCATTCTCTGTTTAAAAAAATGCATTTGTGAAATGGCAGACGGCAGGAGAGTCTCAAAAATCCACACACAAATGCAGTGAAGTTTAAAGACCAGAGCTGTGCATGTGTGGATCTTGTCCTGTGTGTGCGTGGATTTTTTGTGCATTTGTGGATTTTTTTGTGCTTGCATGAATGGAGCTGTGGATGTGTGGATCTTGTCCTGTGTGTGTGGATTTTTTGTGCATTTGTGGATTTTTTTGTGCTTGCATGAATGGAGCTGTGGATGTGTGGATTTTGTCCTGTGTGTGCGTGGATTTTGTGTGCATTTGTGGATTTTTTTTGTGCTTGCATGAATGGAGCTGTGCATGCGTGGATTTTGTCCTGTGTGTGCGTGGATTTTTTGTGCATTTGTGGATTTTTTTTGTGCTTGCATGAATCGAGCTGTGCATGCGTGGATCTTGTCCTGTGCATGTATGAATCACATAGTGTGAGAGGAGGTTTAGCCTTATGAACAATATAAACTCTGACAACAGGGCTGTCCTGCTGAACATATCAAACTTGATGGTGTTTAATATCAATGGCCCGCCTACTTCCAAGTTTGATCCCAGAAAGTATACAAGGACCTGGTTGAAGAGCCATCGTGCTGCCTCTTTTGTGCATTCCAGACAGTGCAGTGTGAAAACCCCTGCAGAAAGCCAGTCTGTCTGGAATATACTGTAGTATGAGCAAAGGTTACTGGGTTGAGAGAGTATACTACTGCTGATGTGTTGTAAATGCATTTTTTTTCAAATGTTATTGTTTTGTTACATATTGTATTACATATTGTTTTGTTGAGTTATTTGAATGATGATGTTGAATGAAACAGTTTCACGAGTTTGCCAATTTTTCAGTTTATCTGATTGGTTTTAATGTGTTTCATTGTATTAATTAATATGAAATATGAACAAGGATGTCAAATTCATATCTGAAGTGTTTTATTTAAATAACTGTTCAAAAAAATAACTGCAACACCATGTTTGCCTTATCTGTATTTTACTTTCAATTAGGCTGCCTGTGTGATCAGTAATACCTACTAACTGCTCCTTATTAAGTCATGTTCATTTTATAATAGTGACACACTCCGTCCCACGGTAACTGTTGCTTGTCATCATTTCAGCTTACAAAAGAGTCCATCCATGGACTCAGTAATAAGGACTAGTTCACTCAAATGTATAGTTGCCTCTTACTAGTTTTTGGACCACTATTGGTTTAGTAATTTCATAATACTTCTTCCCTGAGATCAAGTAGCAAAAATTATGTGACAATAAGCAAACACTACTGAGGGATTTTTGGGTAAACTAAATAGAGCAGTCTTTCATGTGATAATTTCTAAAAAAGGGCATTTTTCTGGGCTGCGTTAAAAGAAGGCAAAAACTGAGTATACCCACTTCTCCAGGGACCACTACACCACTGCCTGTATGGTATTCAATCCCAGGCCGCTGGGGCCTGGGACTCAACCTGCTCATGCCTTTTTAACTACTTGCTGGGCCTCCTTCCAGGTTGGTTCATTGGTGTTAAGCATGATATTGGGAGGTTCTATTTCACCAACTTCTGGATTTTTGTCTAATGGTAAATGGCCATGTGGATTGCAATGCGTTTCTTTGAGGAATGCCTCTACCTCATCTTTGAAGGTGCTCAGTCTCACCTTGCTATCAGCCATCTGAGGCCACTTTACCTTCTCTTTCATGGACTCAGATGGCAGATTGACATCTGTGGTGATGCTCTCTTGGCTCATAGGTAACACATATGGTAACAAATTTCCTGTACCGTGGAGTTTTCCATCATCTCACCAGACACTGTGCCTTGCCCCTGTGTCTCCCCCTTCCCACACCTGATCTAGACCCAGTAGCTGTCCTCAGGACCTTAGCCCTCCCAATCAATGAGGCATTGCCAGCCATGACCTCACCGACAGGAGTCCACGATCCTTCAGACCGCGTACACAGGATGCCCCTCAAAGTCCCAGGTGGGTGGAGGGGGCTAGGCTGGTGGGCACAACGCACTAGTCTCGAAAGGCTTAATCTGGGACATATGGAACGTGGGGTGAACACGGACACTAGGAGGCAGGCGAAGGCGGACGGTGTTGTGACTGACCAGAGATTCTATTTCATAGGGACCAATGTAACGAGGGGCTAGTTTCTTGGAAGTGGATCTTAACGGAATATCTCGGGAAGAGTGCCATACCTTTTTTCCAGGGCAGTACTGTGGAGTAGGAGTGTGTCTCTTGTCAACATACTTGTGGTTTTGATCAGCTGTGTGATGAAGTGCAGAGATAATCCTAGACCAGATGTTCTTACAGCGGTGGGTATGATGACAGATAGATATCCTCGTCGGATGGGAATAGTGGAGATTGATAGTCCAGAGAAACTTCAAAGGGAGACAGACCAGTGGCTGAGGAAACAAGTGAATTATGGGTATACTCAACCCAGGCAACAAACTTGCACCAGTCGGTTGGGATTGTGGAGGTTAGACAACTGAGAGTTGATTCCAATTCCTGGTTTATGCGTTTGGCCTGACCGTTAAACTGAGGATGATAACCAGAAGTTAGCGCAACTTTGGCGTTGAGGGCTGAACAAAACTGTTTCCTAACCTGAAAGATTAATTGAGGACCGCGATCAGAAAGGATCTTCTGAGGGATACCATGGAGTCGAAAAACATGCTTGACCAGGAGCTGGGCTGTCTGGAATGCTGAGGGTAACTTTCTGAGAGGGACAAGGTGACAAGCCTTAGAAAAATGGTCAATGATGGTGAGAATGGTGGTCATACCTTGTGACGTAGGTAATCCGGCGACAAAATCAAGAGTGATGTGTGACCAAGGACGTTTTGGTACTGGAAGTGGCTGTAGAAATTCAGCTGGTGGCTGGTGGGAAGACTTGTTGCAAGCACAAATTGGGCAGGCCAAAACATAGCCATTGGTGTCTTTGTGAAGAGAAGGCCACCAGAAACATCTGGAGATGAGACTTATGGTTCTGCTTGTGCCTGGGTGAGATGAGAATTTTGCGGAGTGAAACCAATGGATGAGACGGGAGCGGACTGACCCTGCCAACACACCCATGAGGGGCCCATGCGGTTTGGGTGTGGGCTGGTGAGTGGGCCCCAGCTGGGCAGCCCAGCTGGGGCCCAGCTAGTTTTGTCAGTGGGTTCCATGGTGGCCCCTTGTGGGCAAGCCCACATGGGCTGAGGGTGGGTTTCACATGGGCAACCCAGTTTTCACCCACATTGGGACCCTCGGCTGATTATGGGTCCTTATGTCCTACACTGTATAGCCTTTATTATTACAGGCTATTTAATTTTGGAGGGGGTCATTTTGTGTTATTATTGTAATATGTATTATTTTTGGGGAATGCTGCTTGTGAAGACTTTGATGCAGTCAACTGCGAGTTGCCTCTATGCACTATATAAATAAAAATGCCATGTCATTGTTCAAGGTTTTTTATTATTTCAAAAGCATAATATGTATTTTACAGATGCATAATACACACAATATGATACAGATTATGAATGTTTTATACAAGACAAAAAAATGGAACAGAAAAAAAAAATGGTCCCATAAATTTTCTTCGGATGCGCAAGAAGTGGATCTAGTGGAAGAAGGAGGGAGAAGGACGGACCTGTCTGGCCTGTCTATTGCCTCCCCTGTCCCTTGATCCAATCAGCCATTTTGACACTGCCCTCTCCACATCCTTCCTGGTTATCTGGCTGGTTAGGCTGTTCTTCTTTAAAGCTCCTGCAAGAAACATATGTTACGGTCACTTCACATGTGCCAACAACACTCTCAGCAAGGATTGTAAAGTCAACCATGTTGAAGTGATATTCACCAAAAACTGATCACTTTAATATCCCAATTACATTAAATTAAGCTTATAGCATGACTGAAATGGCATTTCAGTAATAACCATAGCCAATAAATGAGTGTAAATTTATCTTGACAAAAGTTACTATATTACAGTTATTAATTATCCATTATGCACTTACCAAATATAACTTCAAACAGCTTTAAAGACCGGAATTCCCGCTTGCCATTCCGGCCCACAAAATTATACAGCCTTGACAGGTCATGGTCCATGATGAAGACCATCATCCGTCTTGTGGCCTCATCCACAGTGCTCCCTCCAATGTCTGCCACTGCTGTGATCTAAGGGAGAACAGAGTCAGTACAAAGTTAAATTATTTTTTTAATTTATTTTTTGCACCTACTGGCTCGCTTTTATTGACAGTAGACTGACAGGAAAGGGGTGGAGAAAGCGGAGAGACATGTGGCAAGGACCGGTGGTAAACTTGACAAAAAGAAAAACTCGGGATCTAGATTATTTTCATTGATTAATCTACTGGTATGGATTACTGTATAATTGTTGATTATTTCAATAATTAATAGATTGATTGCTATAATCATGAAATGTTAAAACACTTTGAAATATGTTGGTGCTTCTCAAATCGCTTGTTCTGTCCACAAAAAGAGATACTCAGTTTATGGCCATGAATGAACCGAAATGCAGAAGACCGAAATATTCTTATTTAGGAAGCTGAAATAATAGAATTAGGAATTTTTTGCTTTACCAAAGCTATAACAGCCAATTAACTGAATTATTGATTACTGTTCAACTTGACGATTTGTTGCAGCTTAAATCAGATTTACTGCCACCCCCCAAAAAAACTGAATGAAATTTCACTAGCCTAGACTTTACATACATACCAGGTCAGACATGAAGCTTGGGTCAGACAGTTTCTCCTCCATTTCTTCGACTTCTCTAACTGTCTTTAGGGGGAAACCATCTGGGATAAAAGACAGGGTGTTGCCACCGTTGCCACGCTGCGCTTGTAGCATCCTTCTAGTGGCTCGATTGTCTTCTTTAAGTTCCTCAAGAAGTTCGAGGATGCGTAAAAGGATGTCCCTCGTTGGCAGGGATTCGGGTGGTGACATGGCTGACCTAAGGAAGAATAAAAGCAAAAAAGTGTCATTGTAGACCAGTTGGATAGAGGCAAAGGAGATGTCAGCACAGACACCTGAATCAGACAATTAAACAGGCCAAATGAAAAGTACACATTCTAATCAGTTTCTCTCGCTCGCATCACTGTCAGGATGGGATGTGAGGATGGATGGAGGCAAAGGGGGTGTCGGGGCAGACCTGATTGGGGCTGGAGGTGTAGACCATAGGGTGGATGGAGGCAGAGGAGTTGTAGGTCTGTGGGTGGATGACAGCGATGGAGACGTCGGGACGGACCTGAGGGAGGATGGAGGCCGAGGAGGTGTCAGCACAGAGCTGAGAGAGGATGGAGGCAGACGAGGTGTAGGTCTGTGGGTGGATGACAGCGATGGAGACGTCGGGACGGACCTGAGGGAGGATGGAGGCCAAGGAGGTGCCAGCACAGAGCTGAGGGAGGATGGAGGCAGACGAGGTGTAGGTCTGTGGGTGGATGACAGCGATGGAGGCGTCGGGGCGGACCTGAGGGAGGATGGAGGTGTCAGCACAGAGCTGAGAGAAGATGGAGGCAGACGAGGTGTCAGTACATACCCGAGGGTGGATGGAGGTAGTGGAGGTGTAGGGCTGTCATCCTCTTCCTCGCTGGACAACACCACTTTCCTAGACCTGTAAAATATAACACCACAATCAGTTATATGCACAGTTGTGCATATAGACAGTGTTTCCATAGACTGTCAGTGTGTGTGGTGCTGGGAGACGACACTAACATGCATGCATAATCCAAACAGCCTTACCTCTTTCTGCGCTTTCCCCTTCCCATGTTCTCCGCAGAATCAGACTCTGTCGGGACATCCGTGTTCTGCTCAAACTCAACTAATTTTATACGAGCTACCTCGTATGTTGCTGTCCGAGAGATACAAAAGAAAGAATTACAATTACTTTTATTTCGGAGAACAAATTGTAACCAAATCAATGTTAGCTCTTCTTGTCGGATCATACCATACATTAATTAAGAAAGATGGTTACACTACCTGCTTTCCTCTTGACAGTCAACGTGTAGGTTGCCCAGTCAAAGTGTGGGTCATGTTGCTCTGTGACCGCCTTTGCAATGTTAACTCTTGCTGGTGGCCAGTAGCATTCATCCTCCTCAGGCCCGACAAACCATTTGGTCGGAATCACTGCCAATCCTCCACCATTATCAAAATCAACAATTGCAAAAGGCAACATGCTAAAAAAAAAATACACATCAATAGAAATTCATACATGCATAACAAAACAAAATAAAATAAAAAAATAGGTAGCACGCTAGTGCAGGAGTGGCAATGCCACATATCCAGTCTTGTGTGGTAACAGAACCATTTTTGTTTTTAAGTCCTCCACAGGTAGTAGTTGCAAGTGTTCAGATAAATTGAAGACAAAAAGAATTCCAACAAGTGAGGAGTCCATTGGATAGGTGAAAAACGGTTGGGCGTTTTCAAAGGAATTACACAGTACCTTCACGGTTCCGGAATGTGACAATATGTTTTGCACAATAACAACATTTCCCCCAACAGAAAAACAGTTGTTGCCACGAGAAGAGGAGATCAGCGTCTGTCCATCATTGTAAGATCTATACTGTTCCCAAGTATCAACTGAATTAATCATTGGTCCAGAAAAGTGTAGCCGTTTCAGTGGGGTAAACACTGGTGTGGACTTTTTGCTTGACACTTTCTGCTTCTCATGGATGCGCCTGACGAGTTGGTGGACTGGGTTTTGTGGTCGACGGACAAGTTTTTTCAGTTTACCTAAGAATGTCTCAAAGGGAAAGGCTGAAACACCATCCAAGGGGCCAAAATGCCGTGCATCCTGAGCTAGGTGGATCAATGAATGGATGTTATAGCTGACAAATTCAGGGCCATAAATTGAAGCAAAATCTGTTACAAAGAGCTTCAAAAGCTCCTCTGCATAGTCGCAATTGTCAGGAGAACATAACCGAGGACAAAGAAGAATTCTCATAGAAACAAATAGAAGTAAAAAGTTTCTGTACATTCTACTAGGTATATTATTGAGGAGGACAATGGGCCCAGTGTACAGCAAAAATTGACGAAGCTCCGTAGCTTTCCATGTGCTGAATTCAAACAAGGATCGTGGTTTCCTTGCGAAATTGCTTGGTAAATATTGCCTAAGAGAAACCAGATTAGCTGACATGACAACGAAAGATTTCCCAGATTGCCTGCATTTTAGCGGCCCCTTCAACCAAAGAAATATGAGCCTACGCATTGCCCCCAAGCACACAAGGTGCATGTAATCCAACACAAAACTGGTAACTAAACCTATACCTAGACAATTTAAGGGGGACACTGACAGTTGATGCTCTTGATAGGCCTGCCTGCTAAATTGCTCATCTGTCCTGAGCTCTGCTGATACCTCAGGAAAAAACACCCTTCCATCCTTGTGCTGGCCTTTTTGAGTACACCTCTCACATCCATAGTAGCCTGTATGGCCTTTGGAGCATTTAAGAAAGGCGCGAGCAGGTGCATCACAAATAAAAGCATCGGGTACTGCTATCATGAAATGTGCACCACCGTAAACAATACCCCTCTGAGAAATAGTTTTCAAATCTTCTATGAACTCTTGTAAATACTCCTGCACGTTTTTGGGTTTGGATGCACCAGAGTACACTCCAATTACAAACACACTACACTCTGGAATTTCCTTAATTCTACCCAGAATAGGCCACAGACTCACACTAGAGCTGCGGAATAAGGGTATTCCATCAATATTAATCCGAAGTGTGAGTGTATCAGTCGCTTTAAAATGCTCTAAAGATTTTAGCTCAGATATGAGAGCATGTTCAATCCCAAAGTGATAGTAGGATCCCCCAGCCAAATTTGTGACTTTGCAGGACCTGTCAGTGGACATAAGAGTTCTGGCATCCATTGGGACATCAAGGCCCTTTCTGCTCAAGATTTTCAAAAGTGCAGACAGCACTGTTTGTGAAATGTTGAATTCTGTGGCCCACTCTGCAAGCCCATATGAAACATCGTCGTCATCTACCATGTCGGCATATTCATCTCCATGGAAATCACAGTCACTATCTGGCATATCATATGAATCCCAATTTTCATCAATATCATCAAATGGAATGTTACAGTCATAAAAAACATCAGTGGAATTTCCGTCTTCATGACTAATTGATAAATTCTCATCGCAAGCATCGTAGAAAGTTTCGATGGAATCGATGTTCTCAGAATTAACTGCCAACAAATCAGCCGACTCCTTTTCGAGGGTAAGCAAATGTTCCTCCGCAGAATTATCTGCCAACAAAGCCATAGACTTATTTTCAAGCTCAAGCAAATGTTGCTCCGCTTTTGCCTTTATTCTCCTCCTTTTTGTTCTTTCTGAAGACATTATTTCTAAAAAAAAAAGAAACTTCAACTATGTTAAACACAGCAGATGAACTCCAACCAACAACTGCAAATGATTTGGTTAGAAAAAAAAACATTAACGCGCGTTAAAAATGGTCGGCGTTGTGGTCTACTCGGCCCTTTTTAACTTTCGGTCAAATACCGACTGCCAAAAAAAACTAAAACAAAACAAAAAGAAATACACTAAACAGCCAATCTATCATTTTAAGGGAATCAGAGCTGGATTTAGTGCAAATCCAGCTCTGATTCCCTTAAAACGATAGAATGTGCCCCAGAGCCGAAGCTCTGAGCCGACAGCGGTAGCAGCTGGCTCGGCCTAGTCCTCAACCACGTTGCGGTTACAAACCCCTAGAATTCTCTAAAGTATTCCTGCAACAGACACTTTAAACCTAGCTCCTGCACTAGTTACTTTCAGAAAAACAGTATTTATTAGATGTAGAGGCATTCTTACCTGTATGTCGTCCGAAAGATACCGTCCGTTGCAAGGATAAAAAAAAAAACGACCTTCCAATGACGCCGGAACACGATTAAATAGGCTATGTGCACAAAATGGCGCCTGGTAACTTCCGGCTAAGCGTGGTCAGAATTCACTTCCGGTTGAAATATAACTGTTTTGTTAGCAAGACTATCGATGATCCTGGACGATCCAAGGTTTAGTTCTGTTACAGACCATTTTCGTATTTGTTTAATTAGCTTGGGTGATCGTAAAAGATACTAATTTAGTTGTGAAATTATTAAAATATCAACATTATAAACGTTCCCCTGTCTCGTGTTCACTGCCCCCTAGTGACTGAATTGAGAATTGTGGTAATTTATATCCCCTTCTAAAGTTTGTTAATAAAGGCCATGAAATACTAAATTCTTAGCATCCTAAGTTTGCAAGACATCTTAGAAAAACATGTTTTTTTAAAAAAAGCTCTTAAAAGCTACTAAATCCACAGCGGGATGATGTTAGAACAGATTAAGATAAAGTGTACAAAATCATTACGCTATACATATAATAATAAAATAACAAAGCACATATAGTATTTGGTTTGACATTAGTGTATCAATATGAAAATAGAATTCACCTGTGTGAAAACAAAAAAGGAAGAAACATTAAAAACCTTTAGAATATTGATCCAGTTTATTATGAAACATCTCAAAAAAATCTCAAAATTTTCAGCCGCTTCACTAAAGGTTGTTTAGGTTTAAATTATTTAAATTATTTATGCATCATCTAGGCTGGATTAGTGTGATATTAAAGACTTTTACTTATTAAAAATAAATAAATAAAATAGCATAAGGAGACCTGGCTGTAAGTCGATTTGACCATTTTGAATTTGTAAGGGCTGCCCAACTGGAGCCCACCTATTGCCCATGCTTGGTCTATACCATGTGGGCAGTATATGGGCTGCCCACAGGGGTCCCAGCAACACAGCCCACCCTGAGCCCATGCCCAGCTGAAGCCCATCTAGCCCAAGTGAGCCACATGGGCCCCACCTGGACGTGTTTGCTGAGGGAGGACCCAGTACCAGGGTTGGGTTGATTTTGTAGCACTTGGTTGACTAGATCCTCAATCTCCCAAGTTAGAGCTCCAATGGTGCAACTGGGTGGTAGGATTGGATGCCGGTTTCTGGTCTGAGTCATCTAGTGAGTACTGACGTGAGTGCATCTGGTTTGATGTTCCTGGAACCAGGACAATAAGTGATGGACAGGTTGAAATGAGAGAACAATAGGCACCACCGAGATTGTTGGGAGTTCAGATGTTTAGCTGATTGGATATATGAGAGGTTCTTATGATTGGTTCAGACCAGCATGGGATGTTCAGCACCCTCCAGTCAGTGACGCCATTCTTCCAGAGCCAATTTTATGGCAAGAAGTTCTCGGTCTCCTATATTGTAATTCTATTCAGCAATCGTCAAGAAAAGTAGGCACATGGGTGAAGCTTCTCATCTGACCTTAAGTGTTGGGAGAGGACTGCTCCTACTATCCACCTCCAAGGTAAAATGCTTTTTAGCATCAGGGTGAGTCAGTATGGGTGCCTGGGAGAATCTCTCCTTTAAAGTAAGGAAGGCAGAGTTAGCTTCATCAGTCCATCGGAACATGGTCTTGGCAGATGTGAGCACTGTTAAGGGTGCGGAAGTCTGGCTGTAGTTCTTGATGAAACGACGATAGAAATTGGCAAATACAATGAATCTTTGAAGGTGCTTACGGGTCTCTGGAACTGGCCAATCCAAAACTGCCTTGATCTTTTCGCATTCTGATCGCACCTGCCCACCCTCAAGAATGAAGACAAGCAAGGTAACTGAAGGTCTGTGGAATTCTCATTTCTCTGCTTTAACAAACAATCCGTTTTCTAGGAGACCTTGAAGTACCAAACGGACATGACGACGGTCTTCAGAAAGGTTCCTTGAGTATATGAAGATGTCATCTAGATATACGAAAACAAAGACGTTGAGGAAATCATGGAGTACATCGTTCACTAGAGGTTGGAAAACTGTGGGGGCATTACAGACCAAAAGGCATGACCAGATATTCAAAGTGACCTATGGGTGTCTTGAAGGCTGTCTTCCACTCATCCCGCTAGCGGATTCTGACTAGATGATACGTGTTACGGAGATACAGTTTAGTGAAGATGGGTGAATCATGGACGGGTTCAAAGGCTGATGAGATCAGGGGAAGAGGATACTTGTTCTCGACTGTAATCTGATTTAGGCCCCGGTAATAAGTCCATGGGCGGAGGGAGCCGTCCTTCTTCCCGAAAAAGAAGAAGCCAGCCGCCAAGCAGAGAGCGTTTAGAGATTAATTCATGTATGTCTCCTCTACAACTGATGGACCCTCTCTTTTGGCTGGGTCAGACACGCAGCGATTTAGTGATCAGGGGATCCACAGTAAAGGCACTGTTTGGCTTCTCTTCGGCACTGACGTTCCTCTGGAGATCAATGAATTTTGGCTGATTTGCATGGGTTCTGGCTCCGGGTTGGTGAAACTGGGAGAGGTGTCGCATTTACTTGTGGTGGATGGGGTCTCACAGCAGATCTTTCTAGTCTAGATCTACATCTTTCTCGTATTCTATTACCTATCTTCGTGGCAAGAGTTATTTTGTTTAAGAATTCTGGTTCGTCGACAGGAGTCAATTCCTCCTTTAACGATTCATCTAGTGAGTGGAAAAAGGCTGCTTTTCTGGGGGCACTTGGAGTGGGGTGCTTGGTGGGTCTGACTCCAGGGTCTGTTGCCCCCATCTGGGAGGGGCTTGGGAGGCCTACGGGCAGGGTCCGAAATTAACACTCGCCACTCGCCAAATGCGAGTAAATTTCCCGTTTGGCGAGTGAATTTCAGAGGGCTAGCTGCCACATGGCGAGTAAATCTTTGTACCAAATAAATTAAATATAAAATAAAAATAACAAAGCCCATCTGGGCTGCGAATGATCCGTTCACAGAGCTCAGTCTAGACCTGCCTTCTGCGGAGCTGATCAGCTTCTTTCACATCTTATTTCTGGGGAGAGCGGCTCCCAGATAAAGCCTTTATTCAAAACCAGTCATGGCTGCACGATATAGATCAGAAAAAAGATCTGCTAACCAGATAGAGTCTAAAACGCCCATTCTGTTTATAAGTTTCATTTTTATTAATTCTGCATTTAACTACGTGCGCTCCGAGGGAAGGGAGGAGAGAGAGGCGCAGTTGTAACTGCGCCTCTGTCCTCCCTTCCCTCGGAGCCAGGTGCTTTTGTCAGCGACCAGCCTTCAAAACGTGAATCACTACGTTTAATGTCCTTCCACTCGTACCAAAATGTCCCAATTAAAATCAATAGGAGAGTCAGTAGCTATGTGTAATGCTCTTTTGTATTTAACGACACAGAGCCAGTGGTGCTTCGGTGGGCTGCTGCGTTGCGCTTGAATTTAGGTGCGCAAAATTACGTTACATGTAATATAGGTGCAGACTTTTTAAGGAACTTGTAAAATCAGGGGCTTCAGCTCAGACCCATTATTAATTCTCTTCCCTCTAAAGGAGCCCTTTACAGTCTTTATTTATGCATTTTCCTCACTGTTTATCCCTCGCGCGCAGCGCACGAGGGTAAAATCCAGCAGCTGAATCAGCGTAAAGACACAGCGTGAACCCCTGCGTGCTTTAAGTGTGGCAGCTGACAGAAAAATGTTGAACCGTATAGGCTTGATGAAACTCTGCCTCATTCACAAATGAGATCAACACGGATAGAATAATGATAATTTGTAGTGTTTTTTATTGCCTGGATTTAAATGTAATAATTCTTATTGTGCCTTTTATAATCAACTACAATATTTTCTTATAAAAGTCAGGAAACAAAGATTTCTCTTCCAGGGTCCAGACAGCCACGCCCCCCGAAAATGAACATAATCTCACTCTTAATCTTTGATAAAAATTGAGAGGTCTGGTCAGGATTAATATTTTGGCCGGTAAAGAATATGCCTGGCCGGTTGATTTTTACATCTACCGGCCAACTTGGCCGGTGAATCAGGAAGTTAATTTCGGACACTGCCTATGGGTGGCCTTCAGTGCCGCTTGCGGTGCTCTTGGGGAACTACGTGGTGACGGACGTGGGTTACTGACCTGGTAGCTGTGCTGTCGCTGGGTGAGTCCTGGGTGGGTCTGGGGGCCTGGGGTCCCTGGGGCGCGCCGCCCGAGGGCGGGGGCCCCGGCGGGGCCTCGGGGGTTCCGGTTCTGAGGGGTGTGCCGCTTGGGGTCTGGGCCGGCGCGCGCCCGGGTGTCTGCCCCTGCACGGGGCCTCTGGTGCGCTGGGGGGCCTCGGGGCCTGTTGAGCTGGTAGGGCGGCATGGTCATTAACATCTCAGGGCAGATGCTCTTCCCCTTCTTTGGATCGGCATTCTGCTAGTGGGGGGAGGGGAGGGAGGGGGAGTAGGGACTAACCCAGCCTGGATGTCTACTGTCGAATGTATGGTGAGATATTTGAATGTTAGTGTTGGGGAGGGGTTAAGTCTACGGGTGGGGAGGGGGGGGGGGGGTGGACGTTCTGGTGGGCTTCTGTCCGGCCCCCTGTCCCGGTCCTGGTCCGTGTAGTCTCCCGGTGCGGGCTTCGCCTGGGGGGGGGGGGGGGGTTTGGGATGGCTCGTGCGGGCTGGCTGGCCGGGGTCCCCCGTCTTATTAATTTATTTGTTTATTTATTTTTAGTTATTTATATGTATGTATATATATATGTATATATATGTGTGTATATATATATATATATATATATATATATATATATATATATATATATATATGGATGTATATGTGTATATGTATATATATATATATATATATATATATATATATATATATATATATATATATATATATATATATATTTTATTTTTTATTTTTATTTTTTTGGGGGGGGTAAAGCCAGTAGGCTTGGTGGGTGGGCTGGGGGGGGGTTGAGGTGTTGGTCCTGGTGGGTGGTTGGCTGGCGGGCCCTGCGGCCTCTCCCTGGCCCCCGGGCTACGGTGGTGCCGCTGGCGAAGCCCCCTTCTCTGGGTGGGGCTTTCGGGGAGCGGGGGTGCCTATTGGAGTCAGTAGGGGAGCTGGCTCCCTGGGATGGCTTCCCAGTCCATTGCTCCCCATCCCCGGATCCTCCCTGTGCCTGCTCCATCACGCCGCCACACATGTAGGTCCTGGGGGAGAGGGCGTTACTGGAGGTTGCCACTTTCTGGTGACGCCCCTCTCCCCAATTTTATCATGCATCTTAGACACTTTCACCCCAAACATTTTCACAACGCACACTCATGTAGGCCATGGTATGGGGCGAAGACGTCTGGGGGGGCTTATGTTGTGTGAGCCTCACCTCGGACGGCTCCCTTCACCTCCTCTCGCACTTAGACATTGAGGGTTCTGGGCAGTTGCCCGGAGGGGGTGCGCTGGCACCCACTTCGGCGCTCCCAGTTTTTAAACGCACTTGAGAACAACATGCAACAACACAACATCTGAGCGGGCGTAGGGAGGATCGGGGTCTTCTGCACACCCCCGTTCTCCGATGGCGGCAAGGAGTCTGGGGCCTGGAGGAGGTGCGAGCCACTGTGTCCGGGGTCTTGGCGGGGGGCTGCAATGGGTAGTCAGCGGCCAGGTCTGGGGCTGACGCCTCCGCTCCCCCCAGGAGGGGCGGGGGGTAGGGGTGGCTAGGGTAAGGTGGGGGAGGGAAGGGGTTTATTAGGTATTTAGGGGGTGAGGGGGGCTCTGGCTGGGTGGCTCGTACGGGTCGTGTTGGCCCACCCTCTTTGGGGGGCCCGGTCCGGGGGGCGTCTGGTCCGGGGGCGGGGCCGGGGGTCGGGCACAAGCAGTCGTATAGTCGATTTGGGGTGACCCCGCCCTCTGGTCAGTGTTGGATGCGAGTGTTATGTGGGAATGTGTGTACAGCGTCTTTTTGTTTTTTAAACCTGTGTGTGTGGTGAGTGGGGCACAAGGGAGGGATGGTCTGCATGAGTTCTCCTTTTTTTTTTTTTTTTTTTTCCAGGTATGGGTGTGGTCCGCTCCCTCTCCCAAGAACATCTCAAGTCTCCGCTAGGTGCGCAGCCCATCCCCCCACGTCCTGCCCTCCTCCGCTGCGCTGGCAGGCGCCTTGGCCCTCTGGCGCATTGGTGGGCTTCGGGTTTGGGGCGGGTTCCCGGGCGTGCGCCGGCCTACTCCCGGCGGCTTCTTTGCGGGGCCTGGCCCCCCGGGGGGCGGCCGGGGCCCCCGTCGTGGGGGCGGGGTGACCCCCGGGACCACTTCAGCGGGGCTAGCTGCCCGGCGGAGCCCACGGGCTCGTCCCCGCGGCTCTTGGGGGCGTCGGCATTCCGGTGGCTGGGGGATTTCCTGGGGGTCGTCTCTACTCTTTCCTTGGGGGGGGGTTGCAGATATCCTGTGTCGGCCCCTCCTGGGCGCCCTGCTTTGGGGACCCCTTTGGGAGTCTGGGATTATGGGTCCCCTGACTCCTGCCTCTGTGCTCGGGGAAGGCGGGCCTTTGGTTCTCCACAACCACTATCAAGCTATTTCCTTCTGGATAATTTTCAACTAAACTAGTGCACTCTCACAAACTCCCACAGGTGCTGGGTCCCAGGTATTAAATGTTCACTTATATACAGTAAGCTTATAATGTATTTATTTATTTATGTTCTTTCACTTTCTTTTTTCAGGTATCACATTACACATGTCAGCTTACATAATAATATATATGATTTAGCAATGGCATCTAGGTGTTATTCGATTGTATCTGTTGCTTTATGTCTGTTGGTTGTACTGTTCTTTTTGTATCTCTCTTTCCAGGTGATGGAGCAGACGGAGAAGGTTTTATCATTCTCTCCCTTTTATCTCTTCTTTTTTTCACCTCTACTCTTTTTTTCTCTCTCTCACTTCTTGTTCTTCCTTTACTCTCCCATTGTAATGTCCATATAATTTGAAAGTCTCCCTGCAGGAATCACAATAAAGCTATTTACAAGCATAAATCAAGTGGAGCACTATGGCGAAAGCTGTTCGCTCCACTTCTAAAAGCAAAATCTGTCGAGCTCTATCTGGCATTGAGACATCAATTCCTATTGCCACATTGCTAGACAGGACACTGGGAAGAAAAAAAAGAGACGGATGTTTTCTGTTGCTTTAAATAATAATAATAATAATAATAATAATAATAATAATAATAATAATAATACATTTTATTTAAAAGGTGCCTTTCTGGACACTCAAGGTCACCGTACAAAAGGATAAAAACACAATGTTAGAAACAAAGTCAAAACACAGAATAAGAAACATTTTAAAAATACAAAGGCTGGGACAGGGAAATTGATATTAAAGACAATAGGCATTCTTAAACAGATGAGTTTTGAGTTGTGATTTGAAATGGAGAAGTGAGTCCGTGTTTCTAAGTAGGGGTGGTAGAGAGTTCCAGAGGCGGGGGGCAGAGCGGCTGAATGCTCTGCTCCCCATGGTGGTGAGTCGGGCGGAAGGGACAGACAGGTGTAAAGCAGATGATGATCTAAGAGCACGGGAGGGGGTGGGAACATGCAGGAGGCCTGACAGATATGGGGGTGGCAAGGTGGTGAAGGGCCTTGAATGTCACCATGAGAATTTTGTATTGAATGCGGAACTGCACGGGGAGCCAGTGGAGCTGTCGGAGGACCGGGGTGATGTGGTGGATAGAGGGAGTTCTTGTTATAATGTGAGCAGCTGAGTTCTGGACCAGTTGTAGTTTATGGAGTGATTTTTGAGGAAGGCAAAAGAGGAGAGAGTTGCAGTAATCCAGTCGGGAGGTGACGAGGCTGTGGACAATTATAGCAGCAGTGTGTGGGGTAAGGGAGGGACGGAGGCGGTTGATGTTTCTTAAGTGGAAGTAGGCAGACCGGGTAATGTTATTGATATGGGATTGAAAACATAGGGTGCGATCGAGGATGACACCCAGACTCTTAACCTGGGGGGAGGGGGAGATGGAGGAGCTGTCAATAATAAGTGGGAAGCTGTCGGTTTTGGAAAGAGTTGATTTGGTGCCAATAAGGAGAACCTCAGTTTTACTACTGTTTAATTGAAGGAAGTTGTTGGTGAACCAGGCTTTTATTTCACAGATGCAATCTGTGAGGGAGGTGGGAGGGAAGAGAGGACGATTGTTGCGTGGTCAGGTAGAGCTGGGTGTCATCGGCATAGCAGTGGAAGTGGATGTTAAATTTGCGGAAGATATTGCCAAGAGGGAAGAGGTAGATGATGAAGAGGAGGGGCCCCAGGACCATTTAAAGACCATAATTGGCGAGACACGCTGGTTTGGTCATTCTTATTAGCAAAAGTCAATTTAAATTCCTGCATAAATTCATCGTAATCCAAAGCGGTTGTGATTGGCAAAGCGGGCCTCTGCCCATCATAAAGCTTTACCAGCGAGTAACTCGAGAATAAAGGAAATCTTAGCATAGTTCTGAGGGAACGACTGAGGTGACTGGTTAAACACTAATGAGCATTGGAGGAGAAATCCTCCACAAGCACCAACCTCTCCAGAAAATGTATCAGGGTTAGGTGAGGTTATTTCACGAGTATGAGACATCTGCTGTGAGACCGGAGAACTGTTAGTGCCATCTAGAGGGGAAGTGGACTGATGCACTGATGTTTGCTGCAGGAGCATTGTCACCTGATTGAGTTGCTGCTGTGTCTTAATCTGTTGATCCAGGATAGCTCGGAGAGTCGCTTCATGGGATTGAAGCTGTTGTTGTAGATCTGAAAAGCTCTCCTCAGCGTGACTGCTAGGTCAACTTTGCCAGAGTGTTCTGTCATGGCTTTTGCCAATGATCTAATCCACATACAGAACACACTCAGGAGATTTTAAAAGGTTTATTGAGGCAAATGATGCAAGTTGTCAGAAATCGGGAAATGGGAGCTCGAACCGGGGGCATCAGAGACTTGGGGTGGAGGTTGAGATCCGCCAAGGAGCAATGAGTGGGGTCTTTTCCAGGAGGCAGGTGAGTCTTCAAATGGATCCAGATCTTGAGAAGGTAAGCAAGGTGGAGGGTGAGCAGAGCGCGATCGCACGAGGACTGAAAAACTTGGAGACTACCAGCTGGGACTTGAGAACCACAGAGTCTTCTGGAAGATTTGCAGGTGGGTTCGGATGCTGGGAAACTGAGCCGAAAAAGGATAAGGAATGCCCAGGCTAGAATCTGGAGAACAGAGGACAAGGCTGTCAGAGTCAGAACTACCACTGTGAGTTAGACGAAAACTACCACACAAAGTTTCCCAGACCCCGACAGGAAATAGTTCTAAATTGACTTACATTTGCAGAATTTGCAGAATTTTGGGACGAAGAAACTTTTTCTTTTTGCCAGCTTACTAGTAAAGTGCCTTTTTCCAGATCTTCCATAAGAGCTTTCACAGTTGCCGGAGAAGCTTTGGTAATTTCTTATATACCCTGTATGGTATTCAATCCCAGGCTGCTGGGACCTGGGACTGAACCTGTTCGTGCCTTTTTAACTACTTGCCGGACCTCCTTCCAAGTTGGTTCATTGGTGTTAAGCATGATATTGGGAGGTTCTGCTTCCACAACTTCTGGATTTTTGTCTAATGGTAACTTCTGCCGGATAAATATAGAAAAAGGTTTGAAATGATCTGCCATGGTCTTGTTTTTTACATCACAAAAATCCAGTTTTCTAACAGGGGGGAGTAAAAGATTTAGTGAGATGAGCTCCGGCTCCTACTCACCTCAGTCAAACAGTGGATTTATGGTGACACGGTGTAATATTTTTAAAAGAATGTACTTTCAATCATGAAGTATGTTACATTTACTGTTTTTTTATACTTGTAAAGTAAAGGCTTCCAGTTACTCTGCTTGAAAAAATATTCCAATATAGACCAGTTCACGCGTGACGTCAGCGCTACATCCGGGTCACGGTGGTTGGCAAAAACACTGTTCTCGTCTACTACATGACAAAACGGGTGATTTAGAGCGTATTTTTAGTTAGTTTACTTTTGGAATCTAAACAATGCCTACCAATTGTTGTGCTCGCGGTTGCACACAGAGGCATTCCAAATCGTTGGATGTACGTTTCTGTCGTTTACCGAAGGACGAAGAAAGAAGAAAGAAATGGATATTTTCAATGAAAAGAGCGCAGGCAGACACTCCCAATGGACTGGGGGATCCATCATACCACAACAGAATATGCAGTCTACACTTCATCTCCGGTAAATACAACTTAATTCTGCTCTAGTCATTGTTCTACTTGAATAGCGGCGGAGGGGAGGTGGCGATCGCTAGACGGGGCCGAGAGAAGCGGAGTCGATGCGCTGCAGCAGCAGCAGCAGCAGCAGCTGCATTACGCCCCCGTTCACGGGCGCTAGTACTTCTGTGTTTACGCTGCAATGTTGCCGACACCCCCACCAATTTTAACAAGACAAAAACACCAAAATAATCCGTAGTGAACTATGTTTTTTTTAACCTACCGGGCGGGTCTTCCTGTCCGACTCCGCGTTCGTATGTTACACAAACATGTCTGAACATCCATCCATCCATGTTCTGACCCGCTTAATCCCTCATGGCGTCGCGGGCGTTGCTGGAGCCTATGTCCAGATATAATATAATTGTCCAGTGGTTTCATGCTTTCATGCTCTCTCGTGTGTACTGGCCTGCGTGTTTATAAGGTAGCTGTATATGTCGCGGTACTGAACACTTGGCAGCATTTCACAGACTCGCTCTGTCCCTTCAGGCTTTTGCTGTGTGGATCTGGCAATCTGATACCATCAACCATCAACTTAGTCTTAAAACGATCTTGTGATACGTTATCTAAAGAAGAAAAATACGTGGAGAACTCGTCAGTTTCTCTGTTTGCATCCGCCATTGTGTTCGTCTTTTGCCAACCAGTCCGACGCGCATGCGCGAAAAACCCGAATCAAAACAATAACAATGAACTGGTCTATAGGAAATACTTCCAGTTTTTTAAATTTACAAACCGAAATATCCATTCAGTTTCAATGTGCACCCATACCTTTTGTTTTATGTTTTGAGTAAGTTTGTTAAAATCTGTCATTACTTTAACGCTCCTACCCACTTTAGCATCATTCAATAACCACCTCTGACAAAAACTGACTAAAATAGTTTGGAGACTGCTTGTTATGTTATTTTGTTTGCTAATATCCATAACTTGAAGTTCAGCATTGTACTGACAGGGGCAGTACTCTTGTATTTGCAGGCATGTAGAAGATGTTGTATTTTCCTGTGGCTGTGAGATCCGCTGGCTGCAGCTGTGGCACCAAAGAGGAGAGAAAGGCCTTAGCAGTCAACGGTTAACCTGCTCAACTGCAGACACAGAAATACTCCTGCAGGACATGAACGTCACCAACTGTGGTAAGAATAAACATTTTATAGAAATGTTTTAATACATTATGAAATAAAATAAAGTTTAACTAATGCAGTTGTGTGTTCTTCAGTCATGTTCATCAAGAATAGAATTTAAAATTTTCCCTCTCACATATAAAGCCCTCAATAATCAACCATCATTGATCAAAGATCTGATTGCTCCATATGTTCCTAACAGAGTACATCACTCTCCTTCTCATGTATAAAGCCCTTAATAATCAAGCTCCATCATATATCAGAGCTCTGATTACCCCGTATGTTCCTAGCAGAGCACTTCGCTCTCAGACTGCAAGTTTACTGGTGGTTCCAAGAGTTTCTAAAGGTAGCATGGGAGGCTGGTATTTTAGTGTTCAGGTTCCTCTCCTGCGGAACCAGCTCACAGTTTTAGTCCGTGAGGCAGACACCCTGTCTACTTTTAAGACTAGGCTTAAAACTTTCCTTTTTCACAAAGCTTATAGTTAGAGTGGCTTAGGTTACCCTGAGCTATCTCTATAGTTATGCTGCTATAGGCCTAGGCTGCTGGAGGACATCAGGGTCTATTTTTCTCACTCTGCTTAGTTCTCCTACTTTATTACCAGAGGCCAAGTTAATGCCATCCAGATTAAGTGATTGATTAAGACGTTTATTTTTTGAGGACTCTGGTCCAAAGATTATAACTTCTGTCTTGTCAGAATTTAAAAGCAGGACATTTAAAGTTATCCGCTTTTGATGTCATCAAGACGTGCCTGTAGTATTCATCAGGATTTATGGATAAATATAGCTGAGTGTCACCAGCATAACAGTGGGAATTAATCCCATGCTGTCTGATAATTTTGCATATATATAGTTAAGAGAATTGGCCCAAGGACTGAACCTTGTGGTACTCCGCAAGTGACCCTAGAGTTTGAAGAAGATTTATTATTAACATGAACAAACTGGAATCTGTCAGACAGATAAGATTTAAACCAGCCTGATGATTTTCCCTTAAGAATATTGTGATCAACTGTATCAAATGCAGCACTGAGATCTAACAGGACAAGTACAGGCACAAGTCCATTATCTGAGGCCATGAGAATATCATTAGTGACCTTCACCAGAGCTGTTTCTGTGCTATGATGAGTTCTGAAGCCTGACTGAAATTCTTCAAATAGATCATTACTTTGTAAGTATTCACATAGTTGAATAGCAACTACTTTCTCAAGAATTTTAGGAGAAGATTAGATATAGGCCTGTAATTTATTAAGTCATCTTGATCAAGAGATGGTTTCTTAAGTAACAGTTTAATAACTGCTACTTTAAAAGCCTGTGGTACATATCCATTTACTAAGGATAGATTAATCATGTCTAAAATTGGGGCATTATTCAAAATGACTACCTCCTTAAATAACTTAAATCATAGAAGATTGATGATGCCACCCCTTCATCTCTTTTAATAAAGCTTTTATTTCAGGGTTTATACAGTAGTTGCTGTTGGAGAAACACAACTTTCATAAGGGACACAATAGATTTAACACAGAAGTTGATATGGTTTGTGATGCATTCTGCTATCCCATCTATGTAATAGTAATAGTAATAGTAATAGTAATATCATCTTTATTGTCATTGAAACATAGATTACAATGAAATTTGTTCTATGCTTTTAACCCATCACCCTAGGGGAGCAGTGGGCTGCCATGTGCGGTGCCCGGGGAGCAATCTGGGGTTAAGGGTCTTGCTCAGGGACCCAGAGTGCAGGCGCTGGGGATCGAACCGGGTACTTGCATCCTTCTCTGAGTGCAAGCGTGCTGCTCTAACCACTAGGCCAACACTCCCCTGACCATGTCCTCCCCATGAGGAGTTTATATACAAGTTGGAGGTGGAACTTGTGTATAAACTTCTTCATAACACGTTAAAACTGACAGCCCTACTATTCTCTGAGATACAGGGTGCCATTGTAAGGACTTTAGAACTGGGGTGATGCACTCTACTTTCTTAGTCTTAGTGAGCACACGGGCAGCAGCGTTCTGGATCAACTGCAGCTGTCTGAGAGGCCGACCCAGTTTTCCAGGCACTCTAACAGAATGGAGTGATTATCAGTATCAAATGCTGCACTAAGGTTCAATCATACCAGCACTGTGGTTATTCTACAGTCTGCATTTATATGGATGTCATTAAACACCTTGAAAACGGTGGTCTCTATTCTGTGGTGAGAATGGAAACATGACTGGAAAACGTCAAAGCAGCTGGTCATTGTTTTTTTTTTTTTTTTTTTTTTTTTTTTGTTTTTTTTCCAGTGTCCTGTCTAGCAATGTGGCAATAAAAATTGATATCTTAATGTCAAATAGAGCTCGACAGATTTTACTTTCACAAGTGGAGCAAACAGCTTTCGCCATAATGCTCCGCTTGATTTGTGCTTGTAAATAGCTTTATTGTGATTCCTGCAGGGAGAATTTCAAATTATATGGACACTACAATGGGAAAGTAGGAGAGTAAAAGAAAAACAAGAAGAGAAAAAAAAAGAGAAAGAAAAGGGTGAAAGAAAGAAGAGATAGAAGGAAGAGAATGATAAAACGTCCTCTGTCTGCTCCATCACCTGGAAAGAGACACAAAAACAACAGCACAAGCAACAGACATAAAGCAACAGATACAATCGTGTAACACCTTGATACCATTGCTAAATCGTATGTATTATTATTTAAGCTGACATGTGTAATGTGATACCTAAAAAAGAAAGTAAAAGAAAGTAAATAAATAAATTATAGCCTTTCTGTATATAAGTGAACATTTAATACCTGGGACCCAGCACCTGTAGGAGTTTGTGAAAGTGCACTAGTTTAGGTGAAAATTATCCAGAAGGAAATATATTGATAGTGATTGTGGAGAACCGAAGACCCACCTTCCCTGAGCACAGAGGCAGGAGTCAGGGGACCCGTAACCCCGGACTCCCAAAGGGGCCACCAAAGCAGTGCGCCTGAGAGGGGCCTTCACAGGAAATCTGCAACCCCCCCCCCCCGAGGAAAGAGGAGAGACGACCCCGAGGAAATCCCCCAGCCACCGCAATGCCGACGCCCCCAAGAGCCGCGGGGACGAGCCCGTGGGCTCCGCCGGCAGCCGGCCGCGCTGAAGTGGTCCCGGCCATGGGCCCTGGGGGCCAGAGGCCCCAGGGGCGCCCCGCCCCCGCGGCAGGGTCCCAGGCCGCCCCCCGGGGAGCCAGGCCCCGCGAAGCCACCGCCGGGAATGGGCCGGCGCCCACCCGGGAACCCGCCCCAAACCCGAGGACCGTCAACGCGCCAGAGGGCCAAGGCGCCCGCCAACGCAGCGGAGGAGGGCAGGACGTGGGGGGATGGGCTCCGCACCTATCGGAGACTTGAGATCATCTTGGGAGAGGGAGCGGACCGGACCCGAACCTGGAAAAAAAAAAAAAAAAAAAAAAAAAACTCATTCACACCATCCCTCCCTTGTGCCCCACTCGCCACACACTGACACAAAAAAAAAAAAAAAAAAAAAAAAAAAGGACACTGTATACACATTCCCACATAGCATTCACATCCAAAAATCCCAAGTGGGGGGGGGGGGGGGGGGGTCACCACAATTCAACAATACCACTGCCTGTGCCCGACCCCCGGCCCCGCCCCCGGACCAGACGCCCCCCGGACCAGGCCCCCCAAAGAGGGGGGGCCGACATGACCCGCACGGGCCATCCGACCAGAGCCCCCCCTCACCCACTATATACCTAATAAACCCCCTCCCACCCCGACCTTACCCTAGCCACCCCTGCCCCCCATCCCTTCCTGGGGAGAGCAGAGGCGTCAGCCCCAGATCCGGTAAGCCGCTGGCTAGCCGCAGCAGCCCCCTGCCAAGACCCCGGACACAGTGGCCCGCACCTCCTCCAGGCCCCAGACTCCGTGCCGCGATCGGAGATCGGGGGTGTGCAAAAGACCCCCGATCCTCCCTACGCCCGCTCAGATGTTGTGTTGTTGCATGTTGATCTCAGGTGTGTTTAAAACTGGGAGCACCGAAGGGGGTGCCCGGCACAGCCCACCCCCCCTCCGGAAGAAAGCTGGTGCCAGCGCCCCCCCTCCAAGCAACTACCCAGAATCCTCAATGTCTAAATGCGAGAGGGGGTGAAGGGAGCCGCCCGGGGCGAGGCTCACACAACATAAGCCCCCCCCCAGACGACTTCCCCCCACCCCCCCATATCATGGCCTACATGAATGTGCGTTGTGAAAATGTTTGGAGTGAAAGTGTCTAAGATGCATGATAAAATTGGGGAGAGGGACGTCACTAAAAGGTGGCAACCTCCAGTAACGCCCTCTCCCCAAGGACCTACATGTGTGGCAGCGTGATGGAGCAGGCAGAGGGAGGAGTCCGGGGATGGGGAGCAAAGGACTGGGGAGCCAACCCAGGGAGCCAGCTCCCCTACTGACTCCAATAGGCACCCCCGCTCCCCGAAAGCCCCACCCGGAGAAAGGGGCCCCTCCAGCGGCACCACCATAGCCCCGGGGCCGGGGAGAGGCCGCAGGGCCCGCCAGCCAACCACCCACCAGGACCAACACCTCTACCTCCCCCAGCCCACCCCCCATGCCTACTGTATTTAACCCCCCCCCCCAAAAAAATTAATAATAATAATAATAATAATCTATATATAAATAAATAAATTAAAAAATAAGTTAATAAGATGGGGGACCCTGGCCAGCCAGCCCGCACGAGCCATCCCGAACCCCACCCCCCAGGTGAAACCCGCACCGGGAGACTACACGGACCAGGACCGGGACATGGGGCCGGACACAAGCCCACCAGAACGTCCACCAAACCCCCCCCCCCCCCCACACCACCCGTAGATTTAACCCCTCCCCAACACTAACATTCAAACATCTCACCATACATTCGACACTAGACATCCAAGCTGGGTAAGTCACTACTCCCCCTCCCTCCCCTCCCCCCACTAGCAGAATGCCAACCCAAAGAAGGGGAAGAGCATCTGCCCTGAGATGTTAATGACCATGCCCCCCTACCAGTTCAACAGGCCCCGAGGCCCCCCAGCGCGCCAGAGGCCCCGTGCAGGGGCGGACACCCGGGCGCACGCCGGCCCAGACCCCAAGCGGCACACCCCCCGGAACCGGAACCCCCGAGGCCCCGCCGGGGCCCCCGCCCGAGGGCGGCGCGCCCCAGGGACCCCAGGCCCCCAGACCCACCCAGGACCCACCCAGCGACAGCACAGCTACCAGGTCAGTAACCCACGTCCGTCACCGCGTAGCTCCCCAAGGGCGCCGCAAGCGGCGCTGTGGGCCACCCGTAGGCCTCCCAAGCTCCTCCCAGATGGGGGCAACAGACCCTGGAGTCAGACCCACCAAGCGCCCCACTCCAAGTGCCCCCAGAGTCCCAGGAACCCCTCCACCCACCCACTGCGCCCTTCAGGAAGCAACCCGCCGCCCCCCATTCCACTAAGTGATAGTGCTAATCAAAGGAGCCCAAAGAGATCGAACAGATGTGGATGCAGATGCTGTCTCAAGATTAATATGATCCAACAAAAGATCTCTATACTGATTCATACTGAGATTCTCCTTACTTTTCCAATTCATGAGGATAGTTTTCTTTGCGATACATAGTGCAGTAAAAACTGTGTAAACTATTTTATTCCCCAGCGGGCTTTCCTCAAAATTACCAAGCAAACAAACTGATGGGGAAGGTGTAATTTTACAGCTCAAGCACTTTGATAAGTCCTTACATATCTGTGTCCAGAACCTCTGGACTGGTGTGCATAACCATAACGCATGAATATAATTATCAGGATGATTGCCTATGCAGTGTGGACAGATGTTAGATTGTGCCAGACCCATCTTGAATAATCTTTGTCCTGTGTAGTGTACTCTGTGAAGGATTTTGTATTGTATTAGTTGTAAGTTGGTGTTTCTAGTCAATTTGAAAGTTCTTAGACATATCTGAGCCCAGAAGTCTTGTTCAAAGCTGACTGATAGATCTTCTTCCCATTTCATAATAGGAAGAGATATTGAATCATCTATTTTAGTCAGTGTCCTGTATGATTTAGACAGTAGTTTGGGGGGGTTTAAATCTAGGAACTCTAATATATTACTTGGAATTTGTAAACCACCTTTAATATGCTTAAATTTTTTTCTAATTATAGATTTAAGTTGTTCATATTCCAAAAATTTATTTTTACTAATGCCATATTGCATATTTAGTTTGGAAAAATTGATGAACTCGGTTCCATCAAGTAAATGTTCCAGATATTCAATACCTTTATTCTTCCAGTATGTAAAGTTTATCATATTATTATTTTGTAGGATGTCAGGGTTGTTCCAGATGGGTGTACGACTGCATGGGATAAGTGACGACTTTGTCATTTTAAGAAACTCCCACCATGCTGTCAGAGTAGAGCTGATATTGATATTTTTAAAGCATGTATGCCGTTTTATATTTGAGCTAATAAACGGCAAATCTGAAATCATGATATTATTGCATATTTTCTGTTCTATATCTATCCAGGGCTCGTCTAAAGGATTTTGCTTTATCCATTTAGTGATATATTGTAGTCTATTTGCCAAGTAGTACTTATGGAAGTTAGGCAGATCTAGTCCCCCTCTGTCTTTAGTTTTCTGTAGCGTCTTTAAGCTGATACGGGGCGGTTTATCTTTCCAAAGAAATTTAGAGATTAAAGAGTCTAGAGATTTAAACCAGTCAGATGATGGTTTATTGGGGATCATTGAAAATAAGTAATTAATTCTAGGTAAGACCATCATTTTAATCGAAGCTACCCTACCCATGAGTGAAATTGGAAGCGATTTCCATCTATCCAGGTCATCTTCTATCTTTTTTAAAAGTGGGATGTGATTAGATTTTACTAAATCCGCAAGTTTAGACGACACAGTGATACCCAAATATGTGATGTTTCCTGAGCGCAAATGTAAATCTAGGGGGTTTTGGAAAGAGCAATTAATTGGCAGTACCGTAGATTTAGACCAGTTTATAGAGTAATCAGAAACCTTTGAGAAGGATTCTAGTAATCTAATTATTTGAGAAAGGGAAGAGTTTGAGTGCTGAAGATAGAGTAATACATCATCAGCATAAAGACTAATCTTATGCTCTATATTCATGCATTTTATACCTTTAATAACCTTTGTTTGTCTAATTGTTGCTGCTAGAGGTTCAATAAAAATGGCAAAAAGTGAGGGGGAAAGTGGGCATCCTTGCCTAGTGCCCCTCTGGAGACAAAAGCTGGAAGATGTTTGATTATTTGTCCTGACACAGGCTGTAGGAGAGCTGTATAAAATTTTTAACCAATTTATAAAAAAATTGCCAAAACCAAATTTATGCAGAGTAGCGAATAAAAAATTCCAATTTACTCTATCAAATGCTTTTTCTGCATCTAAAGACATTATAATAGTTTTATTATTTGTACTGTAGGAATAATCTATTAAATTAAGTAATCTGCGTGTATTTGTGGAAGACTGCCTTCCTCTGATAAAGCCAGTTTGGTCTGGGTGGATTATGAAAGGAGTGACTTTATCTAATCGTTTTGCAAAAGCTTTACATATTATTTTAATATCCACGTTGATTAAGGATATGGGACGATAGCTGGTGGGCAACATAGGATCTTTGCCTGGCTTAAGCAGAAGACTGATGGTGGCAGAGTTCATTATTAGCTGGAAATCTGCCATTTTCCTGAATTTCCTGCAACATTCTGTGGAACGTTGGTGCCAGAATATTCCAGAATTCTTTATAAAACTCAGTAGGGAATCCATCTGGGCCTGGAGCCTTTTTATTGGGCATGCTTGTTAAAGCTTCCTGAACTTCAACTGTTGTCAGCGGTGAGTCCAGTGCCGTTCTTTGGTTAACTGATAGTTTAGGAAGTGTAATTTTATCCAGAAACTGCTTGATGACATTGTCTGATGGATTTATCTGTGATGTGTATAAAGTTTTGTAGAAATCACGGAAGGTGTTATTTATACATTCTGGATTATGTAATGTATTCCCATTGGAATCTGTAACTGCAAATATAGTTGTTTTCTCTTTATTTATTTTTAACTGATTAGCTAAGAAGCTTCCTGACTTATTGCCATGTTCAAAATTTTCTAATCGAAGTTTTTCTATTAGAAATTTGTTTTGTTTTTCAATATACTGGTTTAATTCTAGTTTTATTTTACGGATTTTGCCCAACTTTCCCTCTTCCAGGGAAGTTTCTAGTAACTTAAGTTTTTCTTCTAATTCCTGAATCTTCTTGTTTTCCAACTTCTTTTTGTGAGATGAGAATGAAATTATTTTGCCTCTCATCACTGCTTTCCCTGCTTCCCAAAGTATAGATGCTGAAGTGCCTGGCAGATCATTGTGTTCTAAGTATGAAGCCCACTCTTCTTTGAAAAATTTATTAAAATCTTCATCTTTAAGCAACGATGTATTAAATCTCCAGCTCTTGTTTTGTGGGGTTATTTTTTTATTTGTTAGGGTTAAAGTAACAGGAGCATGATCACTAATAGCGATAGGATAAATTACAGCATCTGAAACATCCGACAGCAGCGAACTGCTGATTAAGAAATAGTCCAAACGAGAATACGAGTGGTGAACATTTGAAAAAAAAGTATATTGCTTACTATTAGGATGAAGAGAACGCCATGCATCGCAAAGACCAAAATCACTCATGTATTGTTTGACTATATTTAATGACTGCCAACTACGCTGAGACCCTGTTGCATTCAGCCTGTCTATTTCCTCATTTAGACCAAAGTTGAAGTCACCCCCAATAATTAGAGAACAATCCCCGTGTTTTGAAAGTGCATGGAAGAGTTTGTGGAAGAATGAGGGTTCATCAACATTTGGACCATATACACTAACAATACATAACTTCTGGTTATGAATAGATATTTTAATTATTATGAATCTACCTTCGGGATCAATAATTTTGTCTAATATTTTAAAACCAACGTTTTTGTGGATTAAAATTGCTACTCCTCTCTGTCTAGAGTTATAGCAGGCAGCAAACACATTAGGGAACTCAGGTGAGTTAAGATCACTTACAGTTGTAGCTGATTTATGGGTTTCTTGCAATAAGACAACATCTGCCTTTAATCTTGTAAGCTGGTTAGAGATCTTTAGCTGTTTTTCCCTGGTGCCAGCTCCATGCACATTCCATGACACAAACTTTACATTCATCATAGGTGAAAGTGAGAAGTTGAAAAGTGCATGTCCTCAGAAGAATAGTTATACAAAGAGCCAGGTAGCATCATCTGACGTGCTTGTGATTTCCTGGTCAGCAGGAGAGGAGCAGATGAATAATATAAAGAAAGACAGAGAATTAAGAAAGTGCAAAGAGTGAGAAAAGATGAAAGAGAAATAACCATCACCCATGCCTCGTGTACCCAACCGTGACTAGCAACCATACCGTGCAAACGTGCTCTTGAGCTGTGCGTTTATTTTTTTATCACCGTGTTCCGAACACATTTTTTTTTTTTTTCCAAGCGTGACAAGCTATAAATCCACCCTTTGTGCATCTAATAAAGCCAAGGAGTGATCTTCTGATCCCTGAACAACTGACCATTGATATAAAGTTTGTCAACTGCCACGTTAGCTCTGACGCCTTCATTAATGTATTTTTTCCTGATTGGAAATAACACTCGCCTACGGTCTAGGATTTCCTTAGGAAACTGGTCATTAACACTGAAATCCGTTCCTCTCAATTCGCGGCCATAGCTTTTAACAAACACTTTTTGTTTATAATGCTCAAATTTGGCTACAATCGGACGAGGGCGGATTTTATCGGGTTTCTTACCTCCGAGCCGGTGAACGCGATGGAAGGTGATGTTTTTTACCTGATCCGCCGGTATTTTCAGCTTCTGCTGGAGAAACTCACGTATAGCAAACTCAGGGTCCTCTTCTTGGCGCTCCGGGATGCCTGCAAAGACGAGGTTGTCTCTCATACTTTGCGACTGTATGTCCAGAATGGATTCTTTCATCTTCTTATTTTCGCCGGTCAGCCGCGTCAACCCCTCGGTTAGCTCCGTGACTTTCCCTCTCAGCGCGTCGTTCTCCGCGGCAACAGAAGCTAGCTGGGCTTGGCTAAATTCGACCGCTTCTCTGAGAGCCTGGAACTCTTTGTGGAGCACCTCTACCAAGGCGAGGCGAGCGTCCAGGCTGGTAAGCTTTTTGTCGATGGACTCCAGGACGTCGCTGTAGCTCCTGTCGGGAGACAGAGTGGAAGTTGAGGTTCTGGTAGAGCTAGACCGGGTTCGTTTGAGTGAAGGTGTGTTTGTGGCTGCGGGATTTTTTTTCTTCCCCATCACGATGTTGTCAAAACACTCGTCCAGGTAGCTCTCCAGGCTCGTCAAGGTCTCTTCTTCCAGTTTGTTCCCTCGTGAAAATGAGACAATTGTTAATGTTTAAACTTTACTTTGTTTAATTTTCAGGTTTTGGTTATTACTTACCTGAGTGGATTTAATTTTGAACTACATGTATGCCGCCATTTTACTTACGCACAGCTCACAGCTCTCGCGAGATCTCAGCCGCTCATCTCCTCTCCTAGGAGAGGAGATGAGCTGGTCATTGTTAAGAAGGTGTTTAATTGTTGAAACAGAGCTTTTTCAATAATCTTACTGATACAAAGGAGGTTTGAGATGGGCCTGTAGTTCTGCAGAAGTAGTTTGTCCAAATTGTTCTTTTTCAACAGTGGTTGCTGTTTTTAGGAACTGGGGGAAATACCTGACAGAAGGTTAATTATCTGAGCCAAATCAGACGCTATGACAGGCATAACTTTCTTAAAGAAAGATGTGGGTAGAAAATCAAGGCAGCAGGAAGAAGAACTTACCTGGTGAACAATTTCCTCTAAGCTTTTGTTGTTTATTTGGCTGAATTGGGACAAGTTCTAGTTGGAGACAGCTATGGTTCTGAACTTGATATGGATGTACAGACTGATCCTCTAATCTTTAGGATTTTCCCAGTAAATAAATTGGCAAATTCATTGCAGGCCCTGGTGGAGTGGCGTTCAGAAGCCACGGACACAGGATATTCTCAGAAAAGAAAGATTCCCTTGCATTTTTCAATCTTAAGTTATATCTGTAAGCCACGGACACAGGATAATCTCAGAGAAGAAAGATTCCCTTGCATTTTTCAGTTTTAAGTTATATCTGTAAAGTCTCTCTTTATAGACTTCATAGTGAACCTGGAGTCTAGTCTTTTTCCACCTGCGTTCAGCTTTTCGACACTCCCTTTCTTCACTTCTAACTAGTGGAGCACTTCTCCACGGAGATTTTATCTTCCCGGAAACAACCTACACTTTAATTGGAGCAATGCAGTCAATGATGTCTGAGACTTTAGACTGAAAGTTATCTACTAGTTCATCTGCTGAGTTGCAGCATAAGGTTGAAGTAGCAGAGTAAGCTTGGATAAAAGTTTCCGTGGCATTGTCCTTAACGGTGTGTTTTCTTATGATGTCCCTTTGGCTGAATGAGTCATTGGAAATTATGCTTTCAAAGGTAACAGAAAAGTAATCAGATTTGGCAACATCGGTTACATTGACTTTGGAAATGTTTAGACCCTTAGTGATGATTAAGCCTAAAATATGTCCCTGTCTGTGCATGGCTGTTTAACATGTTGATTTAAACCAAAATTTCTAAATGTGTCACAGTTCTTTTGCACCTCTGTCTTCAGGGTTGTCAATGTGAAAATAGATGTCTCCCACAACAATTAAACAGTCATAATCAACACATATCACATATAAGAGATCACTAAGATCATTAAAAACGTTTGAATTGGATTTAGGAGGCCTGTAAACATTCAAGAACATAGTTTGTACCAGGCTCTTTGCCTGGAGAGACAAATATTCAAAAGAGTAGAATTTTTCCAGAAACACCTTTTTACACTTTAGTGAATGACAAAACAATGTTGCCACTGCTCCACCTTTCCTTTGCTGTCTGCTCTTGCAAAGAAAGTTGTGGTTTGGAGGAGTCGACTCTATCAGAATAGGTGCTTTGTTAAGTTCATGTAACCATGTTTCTGTTAAAAACATAACATCAACATTATTGTCAGTGATGAAGTCATTGATTAAAAGTGATTTTCCTGACAGAGATCTCATGTTTAATAAAGCCAGTTTATATGACTTAGTGGTTGATATTTTCTTTGTGGCAGGTTGGATCTCACAATTTATGAATTTTAAGTATGGTTGTTTATTCCTGTTTGTTATCCTTTTGATTTTCTTATTTCTGCCATGTATCATCACAGATTTATCAGAGCTATCTCTGACAAAAGGCCCAAGCTGATGCTGGAAACTATCACGTCTGATAAGGTTTCTGCTAAGGCCCGGTGTGTATCACATAGAGGTCATCTGAAGGTCCTGAGCACAGGCATGTTCCTTGATATGTAGCAGAGGAGGATCGGGGACTCTGCGACCTTTGGAAGATGCTGGATTATTCAAAGAGCTAGGGTTGTCAGATTGGCTATGTGGAGAGGATGTAAACTGTAGGTGTCATGATGCTTGAATGTTTGCGTTAATTAGTTAATACCATTCACCTGTGTTGAGCGATTTCCGTTGATTCCCAGTTGTATTTAAGTTCCGGGTTTTCTTTCCTCCTGTGTTGCATCGTCTGTTTTCCTTCCCTGTTTTCGTTCCCCATTCCTAAATTGTGTATTATGTGAGTTGGCTCCATTAAAATATTATTATTTTCAGTATGCGCCTGCCGTTGTCTTGCTGCCACTTCCCCCCAAACCTTGGCAGAACAATGCAACCAAGAGAAGGACCAGGCAACAGGAGTGGAAGTGATCACTCTTTTTGAATACTTCTGTAGGCAAGTGGAGAAGAACATGCACTGGGCATTTGAGGTGGCACAGCGGCGATCGCCGGGTTGGGGCTCAAGGTTGGCCATCCCTCTTCCTGGTACCTGCTACAACTCTTCTCCACAGCAGGGCATAAGGTCCTGGTGTACCGGCCGACAAAGAGGAAGAAACTCCTCGCTCACCAGGGCTGATGCCCCGCACCGGTGGTCAGCATTAGCTGAAAACTAAAATAGTCCACACGGGAAAAAAATAAATAAATTATTACGAGCCACCGGTGAGTTTAGTCCAGCACTCTGTATCCTGTCTACCTGCCTGCCTGCCTGTTGCCTGACCTGTTCTGCCTCCTGATTCTCTGAGTCTGCCAAACCCCTATCAGGGTTACCAGACCTGGATCTGTGCCCTGACTCTGCCTTGGATTCCGCATTGGATTTTCCCTGGATCTCTGGTTCTGACACTGGACCTCCTCTCAGATCCTGCATTGTGGAAATTCCCCTTGATCATCCTGCCTGTTGTAGTCATCACGTTTCTGACCCTCTGCCTGTCGTCTGACCACCGAAGAGCCAGAGCCAGTGCTCACTTTCCCTGCAAATCCCCGGATCATGAGAAGGTTAATGACGGTCAATTCAGTGACTGAACCACCCCATAAATCCTTTGTGGTCACTAACCTGTTGTCTCCACTTCCAGAGGTTCCTGCCGTAGACGCTGACGGCTCACCCGCAACCTGCTGCAGTTTAAATACTAATAAACTGTCTTTAAATGTCTGCTGCTTGTCTTGGTTGAATTCTGGGTCCTCTGTTTCTGGTCCTGACAAAAACTTGTAATCTGTTACATTAAAGAAGAACGGCATATATGTGGGGGGGGGTCTGAGGATGCAGCCACTGCGGAAGGCTGCGTGTCTGTGAGCTCCGGGTAGGCCTCAGCGGTGAGCAGATTACTTCATTCATCCCAGACAGTTTTGGTTTCCACTAAACATAGACAAATTTTATTTAATATTTTTCACCACATATATTACACACTATACCGATGTATAAATGTTGGTATTACTGACAAACACCAGAGGTGTGGGATATCTGTTGGGAATCTTCTCCATATGCTTTGGAGTTGTGTACAGCTATAAACCTTCTGGAATTATGTGATCATAATAACATAAGAGCTGTGTGGACTTTCTATGGATCTTGACCCTAAAATGTGGATACTTGGAGATGTTACATTTCTGAAGCTACTTCCTTTCAAGAGATACATTGTTTTGCTAGCATCATCTGCGGTAAATAAATGTATACTTAAAAACTGGAAATCTCAGAACCTCCAAACCAGAAATATTGGATCAACGAACTGGTGTCGTACTGACCTCCTGAAAAAATTCTCCATACAATAAGGGGGACATCATTAGATATTGATGAGATGTGAACTCCCTTCCTGGATATTTTAGCGAAATTGGACCAGAGAGACTGATCTGTGTTAATCTCTGCTATTTTGTTTCAATTCTTTCAATAATTTTGTTTATTTTTGGCTCTTTAAATTAACATGTATATGCTAAATAAAATTTTCGCTTTATGTATTATTATACGGAGAGAGTGGGTGTGGGGAGGGGGGTTTGGTAGCTTGTTCTCTTAATCAAAACAGAATGTACTGTTATACACTTATAGAAAATGTTTTTGTTGGTTTGTTGGTTGTGCATTTTCTCTCTCTCTCTCTCTCTCTCTCATATATATATATATATATATATATATATATATATATATATATATATATATATATATATATATATATATATATATATATATTAATGAACTTATTTGTTTATATTGGTGTTTACTTGTTAATTTATTTACACAATCCTGAACAAAAAACACTCACATCCCTGTTTTAAATACAAACTGAGGACATTGCCTTGACTTCTATTCATTTTAAATAATTTCTAAAGTCACGCTTAGCAAATGTTCTTCTTGATTTCCAGGGATACAAAGGAGTGTAGATTATTTTTATTTGCCAATTTAAACCTGTAATAAACAAGGACAACTCTTCCAGACCATGGCAAAAACGTCTGAAAAACTTGTATTAATGTATTGTATCTTATTATCTTGGAATCTTTAATTACTCAAAAAGACTTTCCAGCTTGTGGAGGAAAATACCAGCTACATTCAATAGTTGATAGGCCTTAACCTTGTTGACCAAGAAGGAGTCACATATTATTAGGCACAACTGCACATTGATTTAAAGTGTCAGTGTTTCACCTCCTGTCTTATGTATGTCTTTATAGGCAGACTACGTTTCTAACAACAAAAGAACTTTAAGACTATATTGTACTATACAATGAACTTGAATGGATAATTTGAAGGCTCGTATCTGTGCACTTGCATGAGAAATCCCAATTTATCTCTGATCATATGTTTTGTAATTTTAAACACAACTTCTACTTCTCTATTACAGACCTACCTGTTGTCAGTGTCAGTCACAGCAACCTAACAGTTGTTGAAGGTGATCAGGTAACAGTGATCTGCAACGGTTCTGGATTGCCAATACCTGAGGTGGACTGGCCTGTTAAAGACTTTCACTCTATCACTGCACAAGGGGTATGTATTATGCACTTGCTCACATGCAGAGATTATACAGTGGGTAGATCTTAGATGTATTTTAAACTTAATCTGTTAGTTTTTGAATAAATACCACATTTGTGCTGTATATGTTGCAATCAAGATGAATGCTTGAATAAAAAATAGACAGCCTGACTTAGCACACAGCTTTGGGGAGCTCCAATAATGAGTACAATAGAGGTGCTCTGTGCACTCGCTATGGCCTCTTACCTTTAGTAACTAATTTATTAGTCATAGACAACACATGTGTTGTGTTTACAATGATATACTGGCTCTCAAAAGTGTACACATATCTGTTGAGTAAGAAACTGCCTTTGCCACATCTGACTGTGGGTTTAATAGTTCATCCTGTGGGGTTCAGTGTCGCTTTAATTCCAAACATGCCTCATGGAACTGTGGCCCAAAATTTCAAGTTTATTGTCATTGAACCATAAAATTTTCAAGGTTTCGAGAGATTTTAGTTTGAATGTTTTTTAGGCTAGAAACATGTAGAGCATAACCAGCCCTTGTTACATATTTCTACAGCTCATTCAATGTTTCTGCCAGACTCTCGGTAGCCACTCTGACCAGTATCAGTCAGTGTCCAGTATTTGTGAGGTTTGTCATTTTTAAAGCTACTGTATTAATACTATTTCAAAGATAAATATTTCAGGCTGTAAGTGTAATAGAGATGAAATTATTTAACTAAACCACCAGGTCTAGTTAAATGACTGATTTAAATTATATTAATTTTTATTCATACAGCGCCAATTCACAACACGTCACCTCAAGGCACTTTACAAAGTCAAATTCAATCATATCATACAGATTGGTCAAAAGCTTCCTATCTAAGAAAACCCAGCAGATTGCATTGAGTCTTGACATGCAGCATTCACTCCTCCTGAAAGAGCATAGATCCACAGTGACCTGTCGTCTGCATTGTCGATGGGTTTGCAGCAATCCCTCATACTGAGGATGCATGAAGCAACAGTGGACAATTGGGGATTAGAGAAGACAGAGCATAGACACAAAAAAGCAAAGAAGCACGCATTGATCAAGGAATCCTTTGGATAATGGCAGCTGATCTGGTGTCGGTGTCGACACATCTGTTTCCCCCATTTGTTATGTGAATATCATAATTGCCTGCTCTGCCTATGAAACATGTAGCTACTTTAAGATGCTTTATAGGCAAATGAATACAGTGGGTTATGTGTTTCAAAAACATAATGTCCCTTATCTGTAACATGCTGCACATGTTTTCTGGTGCATTCTGAGAGTAATCACCGGATTAAACAACAGACATTTTCTGACAAAGAATGGTACCTGTCTGCTCTGAGATCTGGCTGATAACATATTTGTTTGTTTAAAATTTGTTCTTGACTATTTGTCTTCTGGCCATAATTATGCTTTCAGATTGCAGCAGCAAGGTCCTTTGTTCAGTCTTTCTTTTATGAAAATACACAAACTTAAACTACTGTGCTCTCTTGTCATATTATGACAATTCAGTTTAAAAATACGGTGTGTAACTTTGTTGAACAATGTCGTAATTTTCTCTGGTCCCCTGTCTGATCTGAACAGTGATGACATGTTTAGGCGCATGTCATCATTCAACTGCTGGTTGTCTAGGTGGTGTCCCGAAAACTCTGTGTTTTCTCATGCTGTGGAGCTCTGTGGCCCCACAGCATGAGAAAACCCTCCTTTGTCGTTTGTCCAAAATACAGATCAAGTCTATTTTTTGATGGATGATGGAGCAAATTGCTCAAATTTCTAAAAACCAAATGAGTCAGACAGAAGATCAGACAGTATGTGTAAAGCAGTTCCGGTATATTAAGAAATAAAGGGGGGAGGGGGTGGGGCTGTCTGGAAAATGAACGGATCCTACACAGCCAATTTGGATAGCCTTACGGGACATTTTGCAATGGATGATGGAGCAGACATGGAACATAGTCAGTGTGAAGTCGGCCTGAGATGATTATAAAGTGCTCTGAATCAATCAGTATTGCATGAACACACTGACGTTTCACTGGAAGGCTTTTTGGCCACTGAGCATACTGTTTACCAATTCTTTTTTATGAAGCTTTGATCCCGTTTTATTTTCATCAGAGGTTTGTTGCTTTTGTCAACTTGTCTGTTTTCTTGTTTTCTGCTGTCCCTCCAGGCTAAAGTATATAACAACAGTATTCACTCCATCAACATAACACTGGTCAACGTTAGCAGGGAGGACAACAATTTCATGCTAACTTGCACTGCTACCAACATCGTAGGCTTAGCCAAAGCTTCTGTTCACCTAATTGTTCACTGTAAGTTGATACATACAACACAAACAAAGATATTAGACCAGATTAAATTTAACATTAAATGGTTACAATTATATTTTACCACAGTAGCTCAAAATCATGTTAGATAATGCAAAAAGTTTTTTGACCAAATTCCATGAAGCCAGAAATGAGCACTGAATATGAATGAAGGCATTCTACTCAATAGTGCTTGTCATATCATATTGTGGTAAAAATCATCGGGAGAGTAGCATATTGATTTTAAATTGCCTTGATTGACTGGATGTCACAAAGGTTTCAATTGTTAATTGTGAAGACCACAAACGCGTAATTTTCAGAGGTTCAAAGTCCAAATTTGTTTCTAGCATTAATATTTCAGCTTTATTTTCCTCATTAGAATAGAACAGAACTTACATTGTCATTGTTTCAAACAATTAAAAACAGATTAGTAACTCTCATTTGTATATATACAAAGTATATTAAAAAAGTACACTAAGTAATACACAAAACAAAGGTTAGCAGCAAACCGCCACTGTGACAGCTTTCACAAACAGGAAACAAGATTTTTTACCTCTATCTTTTTAGACTTGCCATGGCTTTCCGGGTGCTTCTGATTTGGAGTTCTTTGCTTCTATCACACATACCAAAAACCGTGACCAGTACTTACATTTTTCAGAGCTCCCAAACCGCATGTATTCAACAGCAGGAATTGCTAGTTCTCTGCATATAGATGACTAATGTAAATTAATTTTGTTGTTTTAAAGATTAAAAAAGTAAAAAAAAAAATTGTGCGAATGCTTAAATAAATTAAGAATAATAAAAAACAAAATGGTTTGCAATGAGTGTAAGTGACCTCAAAACCTTTTTAAGAACTAAATTTGACACTGGTCTTCTTTTCCTCCGTCCCTTTAGTTCCTCCCTCCATTGTGAAGCTTAAGGAGCCTGAACGCCGCCATGACACATGCATAGAGTTTACTGTTCGGGGTTCACCCCATCCAACATTAAGATGGTTTCATGAAAATAAGGTAAAACAGGTTTTGTTGTAATAAGGCAATCATTCATTTTAGACCTTTGAAATTATTCTCACTAATCATATGCAGTCTGTAGAGACCCTGAGACACACCGAGAACACACTATGTTCTCTAATACACAGGGAATGCCCTGAGATCACTCTAAATCAGCTGTAAAGTATCACTGAGCAGAAAAGGGTCTTTGTTTACCTCCTGGATCCTTGACAACCTCAATCCAATCTGAATTTATTAGAAAACAGTATAGCTATATGAACAATACTGTTGCTGTATTCATACATTCATTCACTTTTTCACTCCATAACTCCTGAAAGAAAAGCATTAGAAGGATGAAACTTTTTCAGGATTATAGAAAATATCAAATAACATAACATTCTTTCCTTTAACAGTGTTGTCACGGCTTATGTTTTGTACAGTTTTTAATTTTGGGGCTGTGAGATTGCGTATTGAGTCTGTGCACTTGAGGGACATTACGTTTGTTCTTGAGGAGTCAGCGAAACAGTGCCCTCTAGAGCCATAGAATCTGATAGGTTGTGGAAAACAGTGTAATGCCAGACTTAATTGACAACACCTTTGCTTCTTTATTAGCCATTTCTCTAATCCCTTCCCTTGCCTACAAGCTGAAGTTTCACGATATATATATGTTCACAAACCCACGAGAATCTATCTTGTCTCACTCCCACCTCAATCGTTTAAGAACCGACCCAACACGGGATGGCCAATCACATTGCAATATAAAGGTTAAGGCAGAACATACAACTGTGACAAAGGCAAGTTTGTGGTTTCTCATGGCGCCTACTGCTTACGACGTGTTATGATTTGGGTTTTTTCTGTTTTGGACTGATCTTTTCCACTCCATGGTTCATCTTTCGCAGCCACCATTCACTCACTCTCCATATTAGTTCCACATGCTGCTCCTACTAATCAGGCTCAACACAGCTCACCTGTCACACTCCCTGCCTCATTCTACCACTCCCTGACAGAATTTCTCATCTTGTTCCACTGCCTGCATGTGGTCTTTCCCCAGAGCCTCGTTGCTCAGCTTGCTAACCTTTTGGACCTGTTCTCTCCCTGCCCTTGTTAGCTGGATTTCTAGTGCTTGTGTGCACTGCCTGTTCCAGGTTGTTCCAAGGTTCTCTTTGTTTCGCTGGGGACTCATCAGCAGCTCCTGATCGAGTCTGCCTCTGCATGCATCGTCTGGTCAGTTCTGTTCCTGCTTGCATTCTATGGACAGAAGCTGCTTCCTCTGGTCATCCGTCTTCCACCACCACCTGGTCCACCCCTACCATCTACCTTCATCAGCTATTACTACCATTACCTGTCTAGTCTGCCACAACCTTCACTTCCTCCAATAAACTTTTTAAATACTACCCTTGTGTCAGCTCAAATGTTGGATTCCCCACGTACAATAATTACACATTTGATTCTGTGTTTAGCTAAAAGCAAACTTTGGTAAGTGGGCACCAGGTGTTGCTTCACCCAATCAGCTCGGAAACTTCTGCCGAATGTCCATGCTTTCCACAAATGGATTCGATGGGAGCAGATCCAGATTGATAATGTGTAGAACTAAACCGAGAGTGCTTCCCATTATCAATCTGGCTTGCCAGGTTATCTAATCCCCTTAATACATGCTGTAGTCCATTAAAGTCCTTTCTGTCAAATTTAGAACAACAGCAGCCTTCAAAAACACAAACTGTAACAATGCACACATGGATAATAATAAAGTCAATAATAGTATAGGCTACCATCATAATGTTAAAACATTAATAATACTTTGATTTGATGCCAATATGTATCAGTGGCATTTTAATGCAGTCTGACAAAAAATACCAAAACACACATAATAAGATGGAATCACTGACAGAACACATTGGTTTCTGATCAGCATGACTGTAGATTGAACAGAAAAGGCACCAGGATTAACTACGCTCGGCTGTTAACCTGTGCTACAGCAGGCTAGCTGCATCGAATAAATCGCCCTGGTAACTTATGCGCTACTGCTTTTGTGAAACCGAGTCAATATAGCGGTGCCCAGGTGTTTAGCTTATTATTAGTTTCGGTTTCTGGGGACTGAGCATCTTTCAGTCTTTCATCCCTTAGTATTATTTATTAGTCTATAGATTCTGTTCCTTCCTTCTTGTTTCCTGTTATTTAGTATTCTGATTGTTATGGATTTAGTTAATTTTGTTTCAGTTAAATCCTGTTTTTCCTGCCTGTCTGTCTTCAGTTAGCAAGGTTCTGTTTTCCTCCTGTCCCAGTCATAACTTTGCTCTCCCTCAGACTAATCACCGTCATATTTGTGACCTGTAGTGAATTACTCTCACCTGCGCCTCAGCTCCATGGATTTGGAGCTGAGGCACTTACACCATCAGCCACATTCTTGACTCTTGACCAAGAGACCTGGAGCTGAGGCATGTCCAGTGGACAACTTCAGCTCCGGTTCATGTTCCTGAAGTTTGCGAGGATGAAGTCCAGGTGGGTCCGCTTCCTGCCAGTTCTTCAGAGTTCGCCCATGGGTTCCAGTGGTCCAGCCACCATCCTTCAGAGATCGGCTGTGTGTTCCAGTGGTCCAGCCGCAATCCTTCAGAGTCGATTCCAATGATTCCAATGGTCTGGCCACCTCCTGCTTGAGTTCCAGCGTGAGTTCCAAGGATCTAGCCTCCAGACGCCTGGTTCCGGTCTGCAGAGCACAGTCACTGGATATAGTCTTACAAGCCCAGCTTTTTGCAAAGTCCTCTCCTGGCTTCCACCTCATCACCCGGTGGGCTACCTTCAGGCAGGGTGCCTCTGGGATTCCTATGCAGCCAGCCCTCCAGCCATCTTTCTGCACCAGCAGCTTTGTCCTGCGCTGCAGGCCTCAAGACATCTTCTTGCACTGCCAACATCAAGAACTGTGATTCTTGATGGTCATCCCGACAAGAAACACTGTCTTTGAGTTTGTCATTATGACCTGAATGAAAACATTCTTCACTTCTTCCAGGCTCTTGTCTGCATTTTAGTCTGTCAACAAACACTACGCTTATGAAAGTCAAGGCTCAATCCATCGAGGATGTCTGAGGAATCCTGACAGGATATCTAAAAAAATCCTGGCTTAATCAGCTATCATGGTTTTGTGAAACAGCCCTCTGGTCCTCAAGTACACTGCCCTGCATGTTTTATGTGTTTCCCTGGTTCAGCACACCAGTAAGATAAAAGTTATTCACAAAGCGTCTTAGGCTTTAAGAGACCTCCAAAAGTGACAAAATGTTCGGAGTAGTGAAGAAAAAGTTTAGCGCGCCTAAGAGTATCTTAAGCAGGGAAGATGGTGGAAACAGAGAGAGATGTTTGGCTGATGCACCTCCTAAACAATGGAGGAAATGAGCACATAAACTTATTTAACAATCATGCAATTATTACTATGTAGATAAAATAAACTTTATTATTCCCATAGAGGGAAATCAATCCCTTTTAGCAGCCCGACGGGTTAAAGGCGCGGCTCTAGTAGCATCATTTTATTATGGATAAATAAATAATAGGAAGAATATTGTAGCCTACAGAGGAATTTTTATATTATGTACAAAAATGCTCTCAATATATAAATATATATAAAGAATATATATATAATATAAATAATTGTTAAACTGATTAAACTGATAATAAAGACTGTGACATTGGTGTTCTTTTGTTATTTTCATATTTCTTAGATTCTGAGTGTGCTCTTTTTCATAAGATGCAATTCTGACCTTACTGTACATTCAGTCTTATCTAGTATTATTATTATTATTGCTCTTTTTATGTGTATCTGTGTGACTCCATTAGCCTGTTTTCCATTCTATTCTATTCAATTCTATTCTACCCTTTCAGGAAATTTTCCACAGTGAGTACATTCGACCTGATATGGCTGTTTTCCGTGATGACATAGAGGGGTGCCTTCTTTTTAAAAACCCAACGCACTATAATAATGGCAACTATACTTTGGAAGCAATCAACTATCTGGGTTTGGTCAACAGGACAGTGTATGGACACTTCCTTGAAATGCCCCCTTCTGGTAAGATGTGACTGTCAAAATATCGAGAGCTTATGTCTATTGGAATTATAACAGGAAACGTAATATGTTTAATAATTGTATCCCTTTTATATTCAGTGTAAGTAATGATTGGCTACTTCTCCAGACATTAGAAAGAACTATTCAGCTTATGGGAATTTGTTTGTCTGGTGGTAATTAAAGTATTTTTAGGGTTTGTCAAGATCCTCTTTTTTCCAATGCTGTCATAAATAACTAGGATAATATTGTGCTGCAATATGTATCATTAATTGTATTGTGAGGATCAAAATGTTAATAGACGGCAGATGCAATTTGGAGGCAGAATCAAAGCAAGATAAAAAAAAAGGTAAATATTGTATATCAAACAATTAGAATCTACAGAAAAATCTCAAATATGAAATGAAGAGAAACACTCCATAATATTCAATCAGCTCTGCTGATCTGCTTTTTGACCCACTATCATTGCCACACCAGTTTTCTAACTGTGACACCTTTTGTTACTTCTGCATGCTGGTTCACTTAAGTCATCTTATGTGAGACCAGCTTTCAAGGTGAAGCTGGTCTCACTTGGAAAAGACATTGGAAACTGGCATTGTGGCAGTTCATGTCAATGAATCACATGCTCTCCCCAACCTCCATTTAGGTTTGTAGTGGTTCAATAGTTTGTAGTATTGAACCACTCACATATCTGGAAGAGGAGATAATATATAATATTTTTGTATGGTAGTTGGACAGAACAACCCTTTTTATATATTATCTTTTATGTTAATTTTCCTACTATAAATATTTGAATATTTGTATTGTTTGTACATTGCCTTACAGTTTGCATTTGTCTTCCCTATTTGCTTCTTCAATGGATTCAGATTACGATTATGGTACGTACATTTTCATGAATCCTATTGTAGTGTTTAGGCACCAATTTCAAAACTGTCTCAGCTACATAGACAGGGAGCTGTGCACCGGCTTAGTTTGCTCATGTCTTGGGCCAACCCTGCTTGGAGCTCATCACCAAAGACAAATATTCAAAATATCAATGGAAAGATGCTAAAAGTTGCTTGGCAACTATGAATGTTTTTGATTGCTTAATCCCATTAAAGATTTTTTCCATCAACTGCATAGAAGAGTGCAGTTTTGTAAATAAAATCTGATAAATTATTATTTTCTAAACTGACACCTCTTTTACATTGTGTTCTGACCTTTCAAAGACTGCTTTGAAAAATGAATATAATGTGAAATTGACTGTGAACAGTCAGTTTGTAAAATTCAGCGCTTCTTCCTCTTTATCACTTCTGCTATTCTTTCTGGCCATTTGGTCATACAATTCTGGATCAAATTTTGACTGACGGTGACATATTCCTGGTTTATTAAATGTGGACTTGATCAAACTTTTTGGCTTCTGTTCATCCACCTGTGTTTTTAAAACTGACCAGAGGTTCTTAGTCCGATTAAGATTGGAGAGTTTTCCTGACTACAGGTCCAACATTTTAATGTTCTGATTATTAAGACATGTCTTTATCACTTTTGCCTTGTGACATAATTCTGCATCAGGCTGGAAAATACACAAATCATCGTTAGATTGTTCCTGGTCTGTTGAAAGAAGTTGCCATGAGAGGATGTTTTTATCCTATGCTGTATTCATGGCAGTGTCCTTTGGTACAACTGTGAGTAAATCCACTATAGGCTTGAATGCCCTTGGTCAGATCATCACAAAGAGCATCTATGGATACAGATTTCGAAGTGGAATAACCGTCAGTCACCTCCTGGGCATGGACCACATCTAGCTGTCAAGAAGGGGCAAGACATAGACTCTCTGATCTACTTGACCAGGATATACAGAAAGGATATCACAATGTCATTCAGGCTAAATAAGTGTGCCTAAATGTTGTCCAAGAGGGGTAGGTGATTGCTTCCAAAGGTGCTAAACCACTAGAAGGTAATAGCTCTTCTGTCACAACAGACTAGGGAAGTGGAAGAATCACTGCAGCTGAGGCCTCAATCCATCTGTCCATTTCCTATTCCATCCTACCAGTGGCAACGCTCTGCCCACCTGCGTCATATACGGCACGTAGGGCACCATGGGTGCCTGGGTGGGGGACCAAAATTTGCTCAACAGAAAAATGGACATCCCCCCAGTCATTCCCGTGGTAAACCCCCTGCCCCTTCCATGAACCCAGTATGTAATTGTGTAGTTAAAAAAAGGCACGCTACAGGTGATACTTTAACAAAGTTATGAGTTCATGAATGAAAGGTGGCTTGGTAACTTGAACATTGAAAAAACCTAGGGCTTTCAAAGTTGACAAATAAATACATGTTAATGCAGTTTTCTTTTAACTACGTACATTTTTAATTGCACGATTAATGCACATACTTCCTTATTTTTTTTAGACATCATCTGTGCTGTAGTTTGGACGTTATGTCGTTTTTTGTTTCAGCTGTTCCTCCCGTTACTTATACATCAGGGTGACAACTCCACTCTGTCCTGCCTCCTATCCACCTCTCCTACACACAGGGGAACACACGTGTAGCTGCTGCTATCACGTCTGTTTTGTCAGAATCCATGATTTCATACTTGAAGGAGGAACAGCAAGAAGCGCATTGAGCATTTTTAACATGCATGATATCGTGATTGGCCAAAAACATTGGTAAGCAGGCACTAGGTGTCGCTTCCCTAATATAGGCTCGTAAAGTTCTGCCGAATGTTCCTTTCCCCAAACGGATTTGCTGGCAACAGGCCCATCAGGACTGATGAAGTGTAGAACTAAACCAAGAGTGGTACATATTATCAATCTGTCTTGCCAGATTAGGATCTCTGGGGTTCCCTCCAGCCATGGCATTTGAATGTATAAAGATGAATGCAGCTCTACCTTGGTCTAACTCTATTGGTGTTATGTTCTGGAAGTTGGCAGCTGGACCAAACTGAAGACAGTAACTCAGGGGACCCATAGTGATTTGAGAATATTTAATTTTAAAGAAACAATTGAACAGTGAAGCGCAGGACATAGAGAAAGAACTATGAGCTGAATGATGAATCTGAGGTGAGTGATGAATCTGAGGTAGCATAACAGAGGAATCAACAAATGGGAGGTGAATACCATTCAAATGGGAGGCAGTTTATAGACAGGGGAAGTGAGGAAAGAAGGCATGGAGTGCAGGAGGAAGTAATCAGATTATTATGGGTGACATCTGAGAACAATGAAGGCAGAGAGCTGAGGGAAGATCATAGACAGGACAGACACAGAGGAAACAAAGAAATCTAACAGACCATGATATAAAATGATATAGAATAAACTAAAAGTATAATCATTAACTAATCAACACTAATAAAATACTAACCCTAAAGTATAATGAACCAAAGAAGGCACAATCCAGGAACTAAAAAGACTATCTAAAATCAGACACCTGGAGATAATGACAATTTGTTCTCCAGAATCAGAAATACTTTAATAATCCCAGAGGGAAATTATTTAAATTATTTCTTTTTAATGTTCTTACAAAACCTGTTTACCATAAACTTTGCCTTTCTTCCTAGTAACTCCAACTGCGGAGCCACACAAACCTTTACAAGATCCTTTTGGGGTGAGTCGCTGGAGTATTGCCTCACACGTTTGATTTGTTTTTAATCTTTTTCAAAAGGCAAGGAAACAAGGCTTAGACATTTTGACCAACAGGTCATACAAATGTTGGATATTTATTTCTAAAAGTAATATTTAGAAGTTAGTGGATGACCTCAGGTGCCACTTGTCTGTAGTATATCATTTGTATATCGAGTACATAATTATTAGGCATTAACAAAGAATTATGTGAAATATGCCAGTTCCGTCTGTCCGTCTGTTTTCTTCCGCTTATCCGGGGTCGGGTCGCGGGTGTAGCAGCTTCAGTAGGGAGGCCCAGACGTCCCTCTCCCCGGCCACTTGGGTTCAGCTCCTCCGGGGGAATCCCAAGGCGTTCCCAGGCCAGCTGAGAGACATAGTCCCTCCAGCGTGTCCTGGGTCTTCCCCTGGGCCTCCTCCCAAATATGACAAATATGTCAGTTGTTTTTTACAAACGACTCTCACCTGTTATCTTTCGTCACATGAACTTTGACTCACTTTGGCCATATTATCATTAAATCAGTTAAAACAAAAGAAATTGGGATGGGAAGTGTCCAATAAAAAACAACTTTTAATCATAGTCACTTACTTGAGCATATTAGTGCAGAACATGGAGGGCAGATGTCAAGTATACTGTATTTGAATACATTAAAGATGTAATAATTGTTCTAGATTTGACTCACCAACAAACTACTTGACCCGTCCTGCAGGTCTCCATGGCAGTAGGCTTGGCGGTGTTTGTCTGTGTAATCCTCGTGTTTCTTTTTGTTCTGATAAACAAGTATGGACGACGATCCAAACTCATCATTAAAGGTAAGGAGGAAACACATTTCTCAGTCTAATTGCATGTTATATGATGAAGTTCAGCAATTGTATCTGTCAATAGAAAGAATAGCAAAAGCATTTTTTGACCGTTTTAATACAATATTGATTTTATTAACTGTACAATACGGAACATATTTAATTTTAAATTTAGTGATGGTGTTACTTTGGGAATGCTCAGGACAAATATTTACCTATACTGAATAACAAGACACCAACATTTATTTTGTTTAAGAAATTAAATTAGACTAACCTTTTCTTGCTTTAGATGAGTGAGTGTTACCAAACTCAAAAACATTTGTGCTAAAAGTGTAGCGGGGAAAAATAATTGTTATTGTAAAGCTTAGAACCACATTTCACTCACTTGGCAAGACGTCTCAACTCCATACTGTTTTGACATAACATTAATTCTTTATGTGTTTGATAGATACCATGCTTCCTTTTGGGTCACACTGACAGATAGGAATAACTTAGTATAATGGCTTTTTGGAAACATCTGGAAAGCACCAAAAAAACAACTGATGAAGCCAATGGCTGACAACAAACATGGACTGGTTTATGATTGGTCAAGATGTTCACATACACAACACATATATTTTAGAATCATATAAACACCCCTTACGGACATATTCCTCTCTTTGAGAGATCTAAATGTGAGTTCGGTGTGTGCTTCTGTACACCAATTGGTCTGTACCAATCACTCATACCGAGCATGCATGTAGCGACGGTGGAGAGAAAAGCTCTGCTTTTATAGGACATAACCTCCAGCAGAACCAGGCTCAGTGTGCCATCTGCCTTGACTGGGTGTTAGAGAACACAGAGCTTACACTAAAAAAAAAAAAAAACACAAAAGAATTGATTCAGGAGTACTTTCTACATTTAGAGACTCTAGGAACATCAGTAGACCTGCAGTCTAGGAAAATATTGGGCAATCAGGTCTCTGATATGTGATGGTGAATGATTATTAAGGGCTTTATATGCAAAAAGGAGAATTTTAAGTTCTATTTTTGGCTTAAAGCTGGGGTCAGCGATTTTTCCGGAAGTTTCCCTAAGTCCCTTTTTGAATAACTGCACATGCGCAAGACCATCTTACCTTGCTCTTCTGCTCTTCAGGGAGATTGCATGAAAGAAATCTCCCAAATCCACTCTGATCTTAATCTGAGAGACAAAAAAGCGCAGCAGCACACATTGATCCAGTAATCTGTTCATTATATGGTAATAGCGGGTGATCTGTGTTCCCTGGATGATGTCACAGTTAACAGAACGCCAGACCAGGTGCACCTACTATGAAAAAAAAAGAGAGAGAACAAAAAGTTAAAAGCTGAAATGACAACAAGCAATGCAAAACTGGAGAACAGTAGAACTCAGTAGAGTGAGAAAAATAGACCCTGATGTCCTCCAGTAGCCTAAGCCTATAGCAGCATAACTATAGAGGTAGCTCAGGGTAACATGAGCCACTGTAACTATAAGCTTTGTCAAAAAGGAAAGTTTTAAGATTAGTCTTAAAAGTAGACAGGGTGTCTGCCTCACGGACCAAAACTGGGAGTTGGTTCCACAGGAGAGGAGCCTGATAGCTAAAGGATCTGCCTCCCATTCTACTTTTAGAGATTCTAGGAACTACCAGTAGACCTGCAGCCTGACAGCGAAGTGCTCTGTTAGGAACATACGTGGTAATCAGAGCTCTGATATGATGGAGCTTGATTATTAAGGGCTTTATACATGAGAATGAGAATTTTAAATTCTATTCTTGATTTAACAGAAAGCCAATGAAGGGAGGCTAAAACTGGAGAAATATGATCCCTCTTGTTGATTTTCATCAGAACTCTCACTGCACCATTTTGGATCAACTGAAGACTTTGAACTGCATTTTGTGGACTTCCTGATAGTAAAGAATTATAATAATCCAGCCTTGATAGTCTGCACAGATTATTTCTAATTTTGGCAATATTCCGGAGGTAAAAAAAAAAAGGAAACTCTGGAAACCTGTTTAATATGGGAATTAAATGACATGTCTTGGTTGATAATAATACCAAGATCAGTTTGGTTTAAACATCAGTGTAATGGGCCCTTACGCTGAAATGTGCTGGATAAAACTTTGCTGGTTGAAGTTGCTAACTTACCGCATTCATCCTCCCAGGTATGTTCTATGTCCGGTTGTAGATGCTGCTATGCAATTTAATAAATTGGCTTACCAGAATAAATGTCAGTTTTTAGTCTTGGATTGTGTGAAATAAATGTCTAAATAAATGCGTATAGTCTGGTGCGATTTATAGTCCGGTGTGACTTATATATGTTTTTTCCTCTGTATGATGCATTTTTTGACTGATGCAAATTATATACCGCAGCGTGTTATAGTTCAAAAAATATGGTAATCTCCAAGATGGTCACTAAGCGATCATGAGTTACTCATAAAACAATCAGGAGATGTTCAAATGGTACAGAATTTAAACCTATTCTTTAAGCAGTTTAAATGTGTGAATTATACGTTATGGTTAAAACGTCAACACTGATAACAGCTTGAAAGAAAGTCTGATTCTTTCATATAAAAGAATAAGATGACATTGTACTATTTTTAAATATAGCAACATTTAATTATAGAGAACAAAATTACTAAAGGGTAAGATCCTAAATGCATTCAATTCAATTCAATTCAATTTTATTTATATAGCGCCAATTCATGAAACATGTCCTCTCAAGGCACTTTACAAGTTAAATTCAATCATATTATACAGATTGGGTCAGATTATACAGATTGGTCAAAAATGTTCCTATATAAGGAAACCAGTTGATTGCATCAAAGTCCCGACAAGCAGCATTTACTCCTGGAGAAGCGTAGAGCCACAGGGAGAGTCGTCTGCATTGTACATGGCTTTGCTGCAATCCCTCATACTGAGCAAGCATGAAGCGACAGTGGAAAGAAAAAACACCCGTTAGCGGGAAGGAAAAACCTACAGCAGAACCGGGCTCAGTATGAACGGCCATCTGCCTCGACCGACTGGGGGTTACAGAAGACAGAGCAGAGACACAACAAGACAGACAAAAAGCACAGAAGCACACATTGATCTAGTAATCTGTTCTACATTAGATGGTAATAGTCGGTGATCTGTCCTCCCTGGATGATTTCACAGTCAACAGAACGTCAGACCAGGTGTACCTACTATGAAGAAAAAAGAGAGAGAACAAAAAGTTAAAAGCTGAAATGACAACAGTCATTTCAATGTAATGCAATGCAAATCTGGAGAACAGTAGACTGGAGAACAGTAGAAATCAGTAGAGTGAGAAAAATAGGCCCTGATGTCCTCCAGTAGCCTAAGCCTATAGCAGCATAACTATAGAGGTAGCTCAGGGTAACATGAGCCACTCTAACTATAAGCTTTGTCAAAAAGGAAAGTTTTAAGATTAGTCTTAAAAGTAGACAGGGTGTCTGCCTCACGGACCAAAACTGGGAGTTTGTTCCACAGGAGAGGAGCCTGATAGCTAAAGGATCTGCCTCCCATTCTACTTTTAGAGACTCTAGGAACCACCAGCAGACCTGCAGTCTGAGAGCGAAGTGCTCTGTTAGGAACATACGGGGTAATCAGAGCTCTGATATATGATGGAGCTTGATTATTAAGGGCTTTATACGTTAGAAGAAGAATTTTAAATTCTATTCTTGATTTAACAGGAAGCCAATGAAGGGAAGCTAAAATTGGAGAAATATGATCCCTCTTGTTGATTTTCATCAGAACTCTCGCTGCAGCATTTTGGATCAGCTGAAGACTTTGAACTGCATTTTGTGGACTTCCTGATAGTAAAGAATTACAATAGTCCAGCCTTGAAGTAACAAATGCATGGACTAGTTTTTCAGCATCACCCCTGGACAGAATGTTTCTAATTTTGGCAATATTCCGGAGGTGAAAAAAGGAAACTCTGGAAACCTGTTTAATATGGGATTTAAATGACATGTCTTGGTCGAAAATAACACCAAGATTTTTTACTTTACTACCAGAGACCAAGTTAATGCCATCCAGATTCAGTGAATGATTAAGAAGTTTATTTTTTGAGGACTCTGGTCCAAAGATTATAACTTCTGTCTTGTCAGAATTTAAGTGCAGGAAATTTAAAGTCATCCAGCTTTTGATGTCATCAAGACATGACTGCAGTCGAAGTAATTGATTGGATTCATCAGGATTTATGGATAAATATAGCTGAGTGTCATCAGCATAACAGTGGAAATTAATCCCATGCTGTCTGATAATTTTGCCAATCGGAAGCATATATATAGTATGTGTAGCATGTGTAAGTCTGCAGAGTTTGGTGGTCATTAGATTGTTAAAGCCTGTATTGTGCTAAATATAAGGACCATTGTCTCAACACGCCTTCTGGCATCTGGTCATCATTAAGGCAGTCATAGATCACAAGTCATAAATACCATGTCACAACCTAAGGGTTGCATGTCATAAATCATAGGTCACATATCACAGGTGGTCACATCTGATAATCATAAATCTTAGGTCATAGGTCCATCCATCCATTTTCCAACACGCGTATCCCTGTTGGGGTCGTGAGGGGTGCTGGTGCCTATCTCCAGCTGTCAATGGGCGAGAGGTGGGGTATATTTTCTTAATCAAAGCTTCCAACTGGGATCACAGCTGCAGTGGCAAGTCATACTTGTAGGTTGGCTACAGCTACCCCTTTGGATCCGTCCATTACATCTTAACAAGGTTTTGTTCTGGTAATGCCACACAAAACGCATTCTGCTCCCTGAACAGTATGATGGTGGCACATTTTCATGTTATTTATACTTGCATATAAAGTAATTTTTTATGTATCAACATGGAACCTTCACACATCTGGAAATTGTACTCAATGATAAATCAACATTGTGGAGGTTCACAATCCCTTTCCTGATATCTTGGCTAAATCTGATCAAAATCATAATAATCATCATCTTTCTTTCGGAACTGTGATTGTACTGCAAAAAAAAACAAAAACAAAAAAACAGCATATGATATCTTTGTTACACTGCCAAGCCCTTATTCAAAAGGATCTGTTTAGTGTTGAGTACTGCTAACTTTCTTTGTTTTAGAGTGGTGTCAGGAACTCATATGTTGCTAGTCAGGTATGTGTGTTGTCATTCCTGCTGCAACACAGTTGCACATAAACCTTCAATAACTTTGTTCTTTGCTCTCAGACAATCCCATTGTTGTGTATTGTTATACACTGTTTAAAAGTTATTTAATAAATAACTCTCTGTCTGTTAGGTATTGTCCGGTGAATATCAGCTCTAGAGCTGATATCAGGACAATGGTTGAAAGGAATGATTTGCGCACTGGTGATCTTTTAACAGCAAACTCCGCACACACATAGTGACAGGAGTGACAACTTCTCTTCAAGTTCAAGAATTTAATAACAGAAATAAAGTGAACATCCAGAGAACATCACTATAGAATGCTGTTTATCTGAATTAACACTATATTTCAATCAATAAATCCTCTCTACTCGGCTAGTGAAACTTAACTAAAACTACTAAGCAAGATGAAGATAAAAAGAAGCTAAGCGAAGGAACTATGTACATGCAAAAGACACAAAAGACAAAACATAAAAGTGGTGATCATTTAAAAACACAATGTAACCGCATCACACCAACACTTTTCACATATACCATGTAAGTCTTCCTGCCTCGATCCTGCCAGACCTGTCGGTGCCTCGTGTGAGTTCGGTCCACTCTGGCCATCCAAGGAAGAGAGCAGTGAAAAGTGGAAAACGATGGTTCTTAGCCCGCTGCCGAAAGGGGTAGCAGCAGTAGACATGCGGCCATGAGCTAGCTGAAACGTGGTCGGAGCAGGCAGCTCCGAGGTCCTGCATGCAGTCTCTGTCCCGGTTGCAGTCGCGATTTCAGCTCCTTTTTGCTCTCAGCTCGTTTGGTGAGGGAAGGTGACCGATCCGCGTCGTCTCAAGTCCGCTTTCCTGCAACAGCTGATAAAAATAAACAAAGCTGTTTCGGCATTCTTTAATTCAGCGGCTGGTTGCACAGAAGTTAGACTGCAACTTAGCTTCTGATTCTGGTCGGTGAATCTCCGAACTCAGTCGGGTCCTCTATAATCCCCCCCCCTTTTTTGTCACTCCATTGAAGCAGGGGGAGATGAGTTTCACAGGAGGCCTGTTCTGTGCGGCTTGTGGGCATTCGAGCTTCGTGAGGACCGCATGGTGGCTGGTCTGGTTCCAGCCACGCTCTCCTCCAGCTGTCCTAGGCAGAAGATGTGAAGACTGAAGAGTGATTGTCCTATGGGAGCAAAGGTTTTGTAGCAACAGGGCATCTATGCTGTGAGGGCTGTCTCTGCAGCAGGGCGGTGAAATTCCTTGCTCACAATCCAGTTTGATTCCTTCCCCATGTCACATGTTGTTCAAAATTCACTCTGAATTTTGCCATAGCGCGATGGCATAACACCATTACAAGGATGTCTTTACCCCACACTACCGAGTGCATTCCTTTAAATTGGCTGATAACTGCTTAACTTTAGTTGATGCTGTTAATTTTTCTCAGACAGTGATAATCATTGGCATAATTGCTCAACTCTTGTTAGTGAGCAGTGGTTGACACTGAACACTGACACTTGACACTGAACATGCTGCTGGTTTCACAGGTTATTGATCTAATTCTGAACCATCGGCACTTTCTCACATGCTAATGTCTATTTGCGAACTTTTAATTTCTCAGGGAATGTTTGTTTGGGCATCCATGCAAAGTGCACAGTTCTGTAATAAATTGCATAAATTAACTTGAACATTTACATTTTTGCTAATGACTATTTGCACACTTCTCAACTTCTCAGGGAGCATTTGTGATCAGTGATTTACATAATTCTGTAAAGTGACTGCTATCTGTCTTTTCTGACTCAAACGTTTAAATTTTATCAGATGCTAAGGATTATTTGCACACTTTCAGCTTCCCAGGAAGTGTTGTCAGTGTATTCAATTATTTGAACATTATGTCTTGTTTATGTCTGCATGTTATGTGTGAATCTGTAAATTCTGAGTCAGTCTCACAAAATTTTATTATTTTCAGACAATATTTCATGACAATAAAGATTCTTGATTGAAAGACAAACTATGTAGCTTTAATGTTATATTCTGTTGTAGCGCAATGCCAAGATGTAAAAAAAGAACAAACCAAGCCGTAAATCCATAAATTAGAAACAGGTAGTGAAGATGTAAGAGGAAATAAAAATGTAGAAATTGAATTTGTTGGAACAGATTTTCTGAACTTTGAAACATTTGTATTTTGTAATTCTCCTCACTTAATTGTAGAAATCCTTGTCTATGGTGTGAATACATGGGTTGCTCTTCATGCTTTCTTTCATGTGAACAGTACATTAAAAGTATAAAAAAATTGATTTTCCTCAGAGGTGGGTTTAACTGCAAATAATGAAGAATGGCTGCTGATTTTATTGTCTTGTTATAGCTATTAGTTCAATACTAAATTAAAGTATTCCTTTCTCTTGCTTTCCAGGCCCAGGAACAGTGATGAGTGGGGAAGAAAACTCTGCCAGTCCCCTCCACCATGTCAACCATGGCGTTATAAGCCCCTGTGCTTTGGATGTTGGGTTAGATTCTGTGGTGATTGGAATGTCGAGGATCCCTGTTATAGAGAACCCACAGTACTTTAGACATGGACACAACTGCACCAAACCAACTACCTGTGAGTAATGGCATCTAGAAGGAGCCAAGTTTCTGCTCATGTTTATTTGTAGATCATTTCTAGTCAGAAAACATACATACAGTCTTAAGAGTAAGTTGATCTTGAAACTCGAGTTTGAGATTTGGACTTTAGGCACACTTGAGACACAAAAACTTTCCACTTGACTTAGGCTACTGTGAAGCTCGTACGACTGGAACTCGATATTCGAGCCGGACACAGATTTATGCTTAAAAGTATATGACTTTTTTTTTTTTTTTAAAACAGGCGTGTCGAGGATAATGTATAGAGTATAGCAGGCTACTCACAGCAGGAGATGACAGTTAGGAGAAAGCAGACCAGCACAATGGGCTAGGCTGGAATCATGATCAAAACAGTCCAAGGGCATGTCCAGAATCATTAAGCTGATGACGTGTCCAGCAAGGGCAAAGCAAACAGGGAGAATCCAAAAACCTGAGGCTAGGGTCAAAACAGGCAATTAGACAAGGAATGCTGGAAGGTTAACTCACACGACGGCTTTCTGATGGTCTGGCAGAGACAGACTGTGGGAGGCAGGTATAAAAATGCAAAGTCCCAGTGGATTGAGGTAAATTGGCTGGGGCTTTGGTAGAGAGTGACAGACTGAAATAAACATGAATGGAGCTGAACAGAAATACAAGGACATAATCTGACCAAGAACACAAACACGAGACTCCAAGTAAAAATGAATGCAAGAATTAACTAGAAGGCAAAAAGTAAAGAAATGCAATAACAAGGAAAAACATCTTCCAAATCTAAAACATGAAGATGTGAACATTATGGCAAAACCCAAAGAGCAAAACTAATAACTGAATATGGGAAGACCTATAGAACATGAATGGCAAAAGAAAACGTTGGGATTTTTTGCTAGCTCATTTCCATTACTTTTAAAACACTGCCTATAGCTGTAATTTCCCTCTGGGATTATTAAAGTATTTCTGATTCTGATATCTGACTTCAGTATTAACTGTTTGCAGCTCCAAAAAAGACCCCACAAAAGACTTAGACTTAGACAAAATTTATTGTCATTTTGTATACACAGTGTGAATACAAAATGAGTGCACAGAGTGCATACAAAATGAAATTTCGTTGCATACATCTTACGACAATGTAATGAGATTGCAACTGAAATAAAATAACTAGGGCTGGGCAACGATTAAAATCTTTAATCGTGATTAATCGCATAATTTGCCTGATTAATCATGATTAATCACATTGTATGAGCAAACTCCAAGAATTAATTCAAAAGTAGTGTAAAGAGCACTTTTATTTTAATGTTCTGCTGCCATATAAACAAAAGTCTTGTAACATTTGTAGCACTTATCAGTAACACATATTTAGTGTAAAGCTCAACTTAAACATGTAAAACAAAAAATAGCAATAATAATAAATTAAAGCTTATTGCCACTGACAGAAAATTCTCTTTATGGGGAAGAAAATCTACCAAAAACAGGCAATTTCTGAGGTAACAGCAGGGAGCAGCACTATGTTGGCGGCCGCCTCGCCAAACTCACGCTACCGCCTCGCCAACATTCCAAAAAAAAAAAAAAACTAACTCGATATGCTTATGTTTATTTGACGTTAACACGCGGTTTTTTGTTGTTGCTTTCTCGCGTGCATATAGTGAATGGCAGAGAAAAAACAGGCAAAAATACATGGATACTTTGAAGCGAGAAGCGACTTCACCGACGGCGTCGATGCAGACGCCCCCCACCCCTCCCCCCGCTACGCCAGCAGTGATCCGCGCAAAACTTGTTCTGGCCGCCAACTCACCGCCTCGCCTGAGCAAATTCCTGCGGGAAGCACTGATGTGAGCAACATACGTTAATTCGCGATAAAGTAAATATCGCCGTTAATAGTCTAATGAATTAACGTGAAATTAACGCGTTAACTTGCCCAGCCCTAATATTAACATGTATGGTGAAAGTTAAACAATTCAAAAGTCTGTATCATTAATTGATATGATAGACTGTTGGACACTTGGAGAAATGCCTCTGATATCATATTCATTTCACTTGTGATGCCTCCACCTTTGCCCTTTGGTGGACATTTTTGATGGTCTAGTTCAGGGGTCACCAACATGGTGCCCGTAGGCACCAGGTGGCCCCCAGGACCATATGTGGTGCCCTCAAGCCTGTTCGAAAATAGCATAACCCTTCCTTTTAATCATACTTGTATTTACATAGATTTAAAAGCAGTAAAAACATGTTCATATTACATGAAGTTAAGGTGAGCTTTAGTTCAAAGGGTTTTGGAGGGTGGGCATTATAAGCTCATTGCTTTTGCCAATACACCCTTTTTAAGACTGTTTTTTTAATTATTCATGTTACAAGGACATATATTGTCATTTATTGTATACTTGTGTTTCTGAAATAAATAAAAAATGGTCAGTACAGGAATCCCTTCATATGACACAGTACCAATGAAGTAGCTCTCAATTTCAAAAAGGTTGGTGATGGGCGTGCTGGTGGCGCAGCAGGTAGCGTGACCCATATACGGAGGCCTTATTCCTCGACGCGGTCAACCCGGGTTCGAATCTGACCCACAGTCCTTTGCCGCATGTCTCTCCCCCTCTTCCACTTCCCTTTCTGTCAGCCTACTTTCATAAAAAAAAAAAAGCGAGCCACTAGAGCCGCGAAACCCCCCCCCCCCCCCCCCCCCAAAAAAAACGGTTGGTGATCCCTGGTCTACCTCCTTGAAACACTCTGGACTGATCTGTTAGTCTGGCAAATTACTTCCGACTGGCATATTTATTTCTAGCACTTTAGTGTTTGTTTATTTATTATTTTTTTGTAAATTTATAAAATCATGAACTGATACAAGCTTTATTTAAAGAGTCAGCCAAATCAGGAAAATCAATCTAATATTATAAACCAATTATGTCAAAAAACGGTTGAATTTTGTAAATTATTACTCAATTTCTTGCTATCATTCTGTCTCAGATGTTCAACATATTAAACGTCGGGATATTATTTTGAAGAGGGAGCTTGGTGAAGGTGCCTTTGGGAAGGTCTTCCTGGCTGAATGTTACAATTTAAGCCCAACCAAGGATAAGATGCTGGTGGCTGTGAAGGTAAAACGAATGTGCTTAAGTTTAAACCTCTAAATATTCACCATCATAGATATTTCATTTTAGATATTTCATGTCTCCTACTGCTTCCAGACTCTAAAGGATCCAACACTTGCAGCCAGGAAGGATTTCCAGCATGAGGCAGAGCTTCTGACCAACCTCCAGCACGAGCACATAGTCAAGTTTTACGGCGTGTGTGTGGATGGAGACCCTCTCATCATGGTTTTTGAGTACATGAAACATGGAGATCTTAATAAGTTTCTCAGGTAGGTGCTACTAGCTTCAAGTATTCTTTACATTATATTGCAATTTCACTCAATCTCAATATCTTTTATTTTTTGACCATGTATTTAAATGAGAAGTAACCTTTCCAACATGGTTTCCAACATGTCATTACATCACAGTTTAGCCACTAAAAAAGACAAAATTATAGCTATGTATTATTTTTTATAATGCTATAATGAGATGATTGAAACAGGGGTTCAAAGACCCCTGTTAAAATGCCAGGTCATTAGGGTTAGGGTTATCATTTCAAAACTCATTCTACATTCATCCTGTACAATTCAAGTTGAAACAAGAATAGAAAAATAGAAATATAAAAAACATGGCATAAAAAATAAAAAGTTCCAGTTAACTGCATAAAAGAGCACATCCTTAATCTAATGTTGTGTGACAGCATCAATACAACATTTACAATACAATATTTATCCTAAATGACACAGTAAAGAAAATATGAAACTACGGAGACAGAAATAGTCAAGAGTCTGACAGTAACACTGAATAATCTGCACAAGAACTGGTTGTGAAAAGTCTTCTGTAAACTGCATATCTGGATTTAAAGGGATCCACAATTACTTGTAACAATAGACTTTATTTGAGAAATATCTATTTTAGATGTAAAAACAATACAGTAAAAATAGTGCAAGCTGTTTAGGCTTTTAGAAATTTAAAGGAAATATTGATACACGGACGTCGCCATGTTGTTTACACTGCAATGCATTCTGGGTAAATGACGTATGCCATGTCCTTTAGCGTTTGCTCCGTCCAACCAAATGAGTAATGCTAAATCTTTTCAGTTTGAACAGGAGCATGTTGAAATTGTTAACAACAATAATAATAATAATAATAATTATTATTATTATTATTATTATTATTATATTGATTTAGATATATATTATAGATATAAGAAGTGTTGAAAATTTGGCCAAAATTCGATGTCCCTGTTGAAAGCTGTGATCGCATCCTGTCTGGTGGCAAATGATTAAAAGAGACTTCCTGTTGTGATTTGAAATTCACTTCATGCTCAGTGGGCATGGCTAAAGTGACCATATAAACCTCTCAAATATTTATCCACGGTCAAGCACACAAAATTTGGGGAAGTGTGCTAGGGGGCACCATTGATCCATATTCTTAAATATTCCAACGGTGCTGTTGGTAGGTTGACAAAGATCATTCCTAACCAGTTTGAAGAAAATCAGATTATGCATGTGTGATTTAGAGCCAAACGTGGCATATGGAAATTTGGCGATCAACCACCCCCACACTGTCCAGCCAGCTGTTACTCTATGATCTGATCGGTCCGGTCTTTGGTCCATTAACACCCGTTTAGGGTCTGTTCTTCGGTCCAGTGTCAGGTCCCTGATTTCATATTCGGTACCAACGGTTGTGGCAGTACCTTCATTATTAAAGGGCCTTCCAGTGTTATCTCTCATGTTTCTCCCAGCATCTTTCGCTCACAAGGCTGTGGGGTTTAGGTGCTTTATGGATAAAAATAGTCGGCACGGCCGTTGGTTTTAGCTCGTCAGGGTAACACCCATCTGTTAGCTCCTTCATCAGTTTTGTTGGTACAAATTTACCAACAAAGTCTATCAAATCAGTTAATGATACAAAGTCTTCGGGAGGGAAGTATTGAGAGCACAATTGTGGGTCCTTCAGAAGATGGGTTCTTCCAACGGCCTTTCCCCATTGCGCTCTTCTTTTTTTTCATTGGGTAAAATGAAAATCAACAAGAGAGATCATATTTCTCCAATTTTAGTTTCTCTTCATTGGCTTCCTGTTAAATCAAGACTAGAATTCAAGATTGTCCTTCTCACGTATAAAGCCCTTAATAATCAAGCTCCATCATATATCTGAGCTCTGATTACCCCGTATGTTCCTAACAGAGCACTTCACTCTCAGACTGCAGGTCTGCTGGTAGTTCCTAGAGTCTCTAAAAGTAGAATGGGAGGCAGATCCTTTAGCTATCAGGCTCCTCTCCTGTGGAACCAACTCCCAGTTTTGGTCCGTGAGGCAGACACCCTGTCTACTTTTAAGACTAGGCTTTAAACTTTCCTTTTTCACAAAGCTTATAGTTACAGTGGCTTAGGTTACCCTGAGCTACCTCTATAGTTATGCTCCTATAGGCTTAGGCTACTGGCGGACATCAGGGCCTATTTTTCTCACTCTGCTGAGTTCTCCTACTGTTGTCCAATTTGCATTGCTTGATTGTTATTTCATCTTTTACCCTTTTGTTCTCTGTCATTTTTTTTCTTCATAGTAGGTACACCTGGTCTGGCGTTCTGTTAGCTGTGACATCATCCAGGGAAGAAAGATCACCTGCTATTACCATATAACGTAGAAAAGATTCCTGGATCAATGTGTGCTTCTGTGCTTTTTTGTCTCTCTTATTGTGTCCCTGTTCTGTCTTCTGTAACCCCCAGTCGGCCGAGGCAGATGACCGTTCATACTGAGCCCGGTTCTGCTGGAGGTTTTTTCTTCCCGTTAAAGGGGAGTTTTCCTCTCCACTGTCCCTATGGCTCTATGCTCTTTCAGGAGGGTTGAATGCTGCTCGTCAAGACTTGACGCAATCTACTGGGTTTCCTTAGATAGGAAACTTTTTGACCAATCTGTATAATTTGATCCAATCTGTATAATCTGATTGAATTTGACTTTGGAAAGTGCCTTGAGATGACATGTGTCATGAATTGGCGCTATATAAATAAAATGGAATTGAAAGCGATGAAGACTCACTTCACTTTTTTTTTTGTTGGATTTTGCTTTGAAATTACAGCCAACAGCGATATCGTGTTGCATTGTCAACTTGGGTAATGTTAACCTTCCTGTGTTAAGTCTGTAGGTCCCAGTCCTGTAGGACCTAACCAGGTCATCAATCCTAGCATACATTGCGCAGGTGAAAAAAATGGCGACCTCCATGGGTGAAAAACATAAGAAAGGATAAACAGTTTTTTGAAGTAATTATAATTTTTTACGTATCACAAACAGCAATTTTTAAGTTAATCGGAATATGACAACATATTTAGCCCAACATTTTCAACTAATCATGGGTCTCTTTAAGAGTAGGGTTGCAACAAATTATTTTTTGAATCTCTGGAATAAGATATTTACTCTTTTCTGTCTTTGAAAATAAATAAACTGAAAAACTAGAATCTTCCTCTTTGTAAGTCCATAACTTATTCACATGGTTTTTGTTCTATTTGTTTTTGGTTTGAAGACCCATAGGTAATTTATATTACATGATAATGTGAATTAATCAAAAACCTAATATCACTATGGACAATTTTTTATTTGAATGTAAGAAGAATCTTTTTGTTGATGTTGCTTAAAATAAATACATATTTAGAGTATCTGGGCATTTTACAAAATTGATAGATTCTAAAAATGTTCTACAAATTCTGAGACAGTTTCTGTGAAACCAATACATTTGATCAGTGCTTCAAAAGTATCCAGTAAAGTAAGAACCAAACATACACCAGGGTATTTAAACCTGACACTGTCTTCTCAGAGCCCATGGACCAGATGCCACAATCCTGGTTGACGGGCTTCCTCTTCAGACCAACGGGGAGCTGGGTTTGTCCCAGATGCTTCACATAGCGAGTCAAATCGCAGGTGGGATGATCTACTTGGCATCCCAACACTTTGTCCACCGTGATCTTGCAACAAGAAATTGTTTGGTGGGGAATGGCCTTCTGGTGAAAATAGGAGACTTTGGCATGTCCAGAGACATTTACAGCACAGATTATTACAGGGTAAGAAACACATCTGTCTATTCACACATACCACAACTCTCTCTGTTATTTTCATTAAATAATCTAAAATAAAAGTGCCTGTAAATAAAAAATGCTGTCGTAACAGTGTCTTGTAAAACCGCTCAATTTAATATGCATCATGCATAATTGAATGACAAAGTCAAAATAGTCAAGTCAAAATGTGACATTATAAATTTTCACATGAAAAGAAATGTTCCAATATTGTCAAATGTGTTACCATACTGAAATCTTTAATGAGACAGACACCATCTCAGAATGCACACAGATTATAAATAACACACAGGCACAACAAGACATAATCTTTCCAAACCTTTTGTCCATAAATCAGTTGATTGCCTTGGCCAACAAGTTTAAAGCATGCAAATAGTCCTTAGCATCTAATAAGACTAATTTTCACAGTCAAAAGGTCAGATAGCAGTCCCTTTACAGACAACATAGATTATTGTGCAGTTGTATGAGTGTATCACAGGAACGCTCCATCATTTGATTCACTCGTGCACACAGGAAAAGACTGTGCAATAAATTTAGATTTTCAAGTTAGACTTAGATTTAGACAACTTTAGTTGTCATTTTGTATGCACAGAGTGCGTACAGAAAGAAATTTTGTTTGCATACAGCTTGAAAAATTACAGTAAATTGCAGTAAATTACAGGATAAGGTGCAGCAGTGATTTATAGTAAACAGTTTAAATGTAAACAATGCAGGAGAAATAGACAATGTGCGATCACAGTGTGAGTATTATTAAAAAAACGATTGTATGAGCAGAAATGAATGTGCAAAGGGCATCAGTGCAAGAATGCATTTTAGAAACTGAGAGTTCGGCAGCATTTGTAATGCTAGATAAGGATGCAATGATGCAAATGTGGAAATATACGAATGTGGTACAGAGTCCATTTTGTGGATTCAGCAGTTCAACAGTCTGATGGCATATCTGCAAATGTGCAAATATACGAATGTGGTACAGAGTCCATTTTTTGTGGCTTCAGCAGTTACAGAGTCCATTATGTGGCTTCAGCTGTTCAACAGTCTGATGGCAACAGGGAAAAAGCTTTTGCAGAACCTGGTGGACCTGCAGTGGATGCAGCGGAACCTCTTCCCAGAGGGCAGCAGGGAGAACAGTCCATGGTGGTTACAGACCTGTGCAATTTGTGTGGATGTCCAAACAGACATTACCTGAGAAACTGAAGTGTGCTAATAGACATTAGCATGTGAGAGCCAGTGTAAATAACTCTCATCAAGTCAGGACGTGGAACCAGTTTGTAACATGTAACATCCTATGAACTAGGCTGTTAGTTTATTTATTATCAGCAAGGGGCGATAGCCCTCACAGCTTTGGGAAAGAAGATGTTTTAAGTCTATTAGTTTTTGTTTTAATGTTTTTTAATTGTTTACCTGATGGAGGTGGGAAAAAGTGCATTGCCTGGGTAGGTGGGATCCATGACAATATGTCTGGCCCATTTCATGACTCGTGCAGCAAAAACCTTGTCTAGATCTTGTAGATGGTATCTCACAATCCCCTGTGCTGACCTGACCACCCATGCCATATCGTTCCCCGCCTGTGCTGTGCAGCCCCCATACCACACTGTCACACTAAGACACAGATTGCTTTCAATTTTATCTTTATAAAAGTTTATGAGCAGTTGAGTAAAAAGTCCAGACTGTTTCTGTTTCCTGAGAAAAAAGAGCTGTTGTTGGGCCTTCTTCACCAGGTGGAAAGCATTCACAGTCCAGAAGAGGTCAGAGGAAATTTTGATGCCCAGGAACTTTATGCTCTACCATGCAGAGCAGAGCATGTTCAGTCTTCCTTGACCTCCTGTAGTCCACTGGAACTTCCTTATTGGTGTTCAGGATGAGGCTATTCCTGAAGCACCACTGTGTCTGATTGTGGAGCTCCTCTCTGTAGTGGGTCACATTGTTGTTGGATATGAGACCCACCAGCGTGGTGTCATCCGCGAACCTCACAACCATGTTTGTGGGGTGAATAGCAGAGCACTCGAGTGTGAACAGGGGGGAAGAGAGCAGGGCTGAGGATACAACCCTGCTGCATGCCAGTGTTGAGGATCAGTGGGGCAGATATGCGTTTTCCTATCCTCACCACTGGGGCCTGTTAGTGAGAAAGTCACTGAACCAGGAGCAGAGTGGTGGAGCTAATACGAGGTTATGGAGCTTCAGAGCCAGCGTATCTGGGAGCACAGTGTTGACGGCTGAGCTGAAGTCCACAAATAGCATCCTAACATAGGTGTTTGGATGCTGCAGATGAGATAGAGCCCCATGAAGTGCTAATGAGACAGCATCCTCTGCGTAGCGATTCCCCCTGTAGGAATCCATTCCAGGCCAACGGGGATGGCACCCTTGATGTATTTCAGGAAGATCCTCTCAAAGCACTCCATGATGACTGGGGTCAGACCAACAAGACGGTAGTCATTGAGGCAAGTGATGGTTGTTGTTTTTTTGGGCAGATGTACAATGATGGAGGATTTCAGGCAGGCAGGGACCATAGAGAGCTGCAGGAAGAGGTTGAATATGTCCAGAAAAGTCCTGCAAGTTGTTCAGGACATGATTTTAGCCCCAGACCTGAGACCATGTCTGAACCTGCAACCTTGTTGATGTTGACCTTCTTTAAGGTGGAGGTCTTGGTGCTGATGTAGTATAAGAGGCTGATGCTACGCCTCTGTCTGTGAAAGATGCTCAGGCCTTCTGCTGCTTGGAGAGTTAAAGCATAAAATGGTGTTTAAGAGAGCTGGGTTGCTGATGAGCAGCTCGTCGCTGTGCTTATAGTCCATGATGGTCCTGATGCCTCTCCACATTATATGGGTTGTTGCTGTTGAAATGTTCCTCAATGTGCTGCATGTACCTGTGCTTTGCCTTCTTGATGTGCTTTTTCAACTCATTCCTAGTGCTGCTGTAGGCCAGTCTGTCTCCTGATCTGAATGCTAGGTCAGCAGGTACTGTGTTGTGCTGTGTAGCCATGGTTTCTGGTTAAGAAACATTCTTATTGTCTTTGAGGGTAGGACAGCACCAGTGCAAAGTCAATATAGACAGCACAGATGATGTAACAGTTAACCGTAAGGGGGTGATACAAGCACAGGTTTTCATACAGTGATGCCTTTACACAAAATAAGCACAAATATGAATTTATTCATTTAAACAGTTGAACTTTACAGTTAATATGAACGAGCCAATAAATTCTCCAGCTACACTAAACTGCTAACTACACTACTGAATGGACTAAATAATAACTTAGAGTAAAATGGAAAAATTTATCCATTATTTCCTGGTGAACATACTGAAAAATGAGCAATTCTGAGACCAGAAATTTAGGAATAATTGGGCAAAGAAATTGATCTAACAGTAAATTGAAAGATAAATTAACCAAAGAGTAATTTAATTAAACTGGACAATGAGGAATAATCATAACTTCAGGATCAGATGGTAATATGAAACAGTTCAGTCAGTCACTAGTAGTACTTATCTTAAAGAAACAATAAGTGAAATTTCTCCACCAGGTGGGCTGCTGAGCACTGTCTGTAGACCAAAACAAGATGTGTGACAAGCCACTACTCTCTCTACCTCCACTCCAGCTGCAAACCCCCCCACCCATCCCCTCCCCTTCTGGCCAGTTTCTTCCTAGGCACTGCAAAAAGGGAACTGAAAATATGGGACATTTTCTTGAAATGAATGTATTCGTCCGTGATAATCTGCCAAAATGATGTGCATATTTGCAAAGGATAAATACACAGCAGAACTGAACCACTTTTTAATAGGAACATGTCTGGTGAAGAAGTAAGAACTCATAACTTTATAATGTTGTTAGTAAGAGAACATTTCGATCCGCTGGTCGTGCTCTCCGGCATGTTGCTTATACGCTGCACTGCTCTGACGTTGGCATTTTATGAGGAGGGAGGTGCTAAGCCCTGAGTGGCAACTGTTCACATGGACATACATGCACATAGGGCCGGCCCAGCTTTGTAAGCAAGAGAACAGCACAGAGAGATTATGTGTGACATCATACCATATTACATCTAAAAAGATATATTTAGTTCTTCACATCACTATTTTTTTTGTTCTTTCTATCTAAAATAATGAAACTTCGCTTATTACGGTCCATCTTTCTTTTACTTTATTTTTTTCAAAGTGAGTTTAAGAAGAGGCATTTCTAGTCTGGCTTAGGCCAATGATTGAAAACCAGTAAATGCATGACATAATGTGTAGCCAAGCTACATGAGTATTATTACTTTTGAGCTTAGCTTTGAGTTCTGAAAATACCTAAAAACAACAATATTCTTCAGGTTCATATTTTGACCCAATGCCTCTTTCTTATTTAGGTTGGAGGTCATACCATGCTTCCTATTCGTTGGATGCCCCCAGAGAGCATCATGTACAGGAAATTCACCACAGAGAGTGATGTGTGGAGCTTTGGAGTTATTCTGTGGGAGATCTTCACATATGGCAAACAGCCATGGTTTCAGCTAGCCAACAATGAGGTACAGCCTATGTATTTATATTGGATACAGTGTAATATAAAACAGTTAATCTATTCAACCCTTTTTAGATTTATAATTAATTGTCAGATGCATCAAGATTTTTATTTTAACATGTCTAATTAGCGTCCCTGAGTGCATGTACTCAAATAATCTCAGAGGGGTACACTTCTGAAAAATTTTAATGGACTTTATGTTTGGCTTTTTGCATTTGTTGTATTTTTAACCAAAGTTTTTGTTCCTTTTCAGGTTATTGAATGCATTACTCAGGGCAGGGTATTAGAGCGCCCAAGAACCTGCCCAAAGGAAGTCTATGATATCATGCTGGGCTGCTGGCAAAGGGAACCACAACAGCGCCTCATTATTAAGGAGATTCAAAAGAAGCTTTTGGCGCTGATGAAATCCACACCTGTGTATCTGGATATATTAGGATAAGAACAGATACCAATGTGAAGAAATCAGATGCACTGGGACAGACGTCTTGCACAATCAAGCCATCATGTGCAATGGGATAGAGAATCAAATCTACACTGCATCTGCTTTATCTATTGGAAGCAATGGAAAGAAGTAACTAAAATGGGGTGGGAGTTTAGTTAACCAAAAAGAACTTGAAAACACTGACTCATAACATAGATCTGGTAGATTTCTTTTACATAAACTGAAAACGTAAGGCTCTTTCAGAACTATGAATGCTGTCAAACTGGAGGTAAGCCTGTGAATATTGTCCTAGTCCAAATTTTTATCTTTTCGTATAAATTGATCAGCTCACACCATATAGATCATTGCAGCACTGCTTTTTAGTTCTGACCTACAGTAGTAATTTTTGTAGTTTGGTGGTATGTGAGCTATGTAATCATAAATGTCACTGTGTGCATACATGCTAATCAAAATTAATTTGACCAATTTTTGTTGTATTTCGTCCACAATATTCAAGTATTTTGTCATTTCATATACATGTAATAAAAAGACTACATGCATTAAAATAAAACAAGGTTCCTCTTCAGTCTGGTGGTTGCATAGGTTCACAAAGGCTAGCTGCATTGTTGGTTGAAGAATTAAGTTTTTACCTTCATGTAATGATTCATCGATGCAAGGAGGGTAGCCAGCATGTCTGCAGGTTAAGGGTGATGTCTCATAAGAAAATATCTTTTTGAATCTCCCCATAAAAGGTTTGCCAATAAAGAAAAGTGAGACCCTGGTATAATTCAACGTTTTATGTTCATAACAGAAAAGTCAACACTGAACAACAATAGAACTGTGTGCAACTGTAAATGGCTGACCGCATGCCTGAGAACAAAGGTCTGTGTGTGACTTCCAAATCCCAGCAGTCAAAGGATTTAACATTTGGTTGTCAATTAAGCCCATTGACCAAGGAAGCTACTAGCAAGGAGGGATCCACTGACATTACATCACTGTTCTGGCTCTCAATACATATTCGCACAGACTTCTCTAAGCAGTGTCAGTCACGGCTCCAAAAGAAAAAAGAAAAAAAAACAACAAACCATTGATAATAGCTATGCTTTTTTATTCCTTATCTTTTTTTCTTCTTGGTACGATGCGGTCGGCTCCTGTTACTCAAAAACAGAGATCCAAACTTTTTTCTGTAAACAATGCGCCACTGTGTGACCCTAACCCTTTAATTAGTAGTGCAACCAAGCTTTCTAGGTTTGTTACTGGCACTGCATGAAGTGGAAGGAAACTGGCTCAGCGGGACCCTTTATTTTTTTCCAAAACTTCCTTCCAAAACTTGCTTCCGTACAAAAGGTTGCTTACTGTCTGGCAGGGACGTGCAGGGGGGGGGGGGGGCTTGAGCACCTGCCCCTTTGCCCCTTGATGCCCAAAGTGCCCTTTTGTCAGTGTTTCTTTTTTTTTATGTGTGCGTGTTTGTTTGTGTGTGTGTGCATGTCCAAAAGTGATAATAATTTAGATCTACCGTGCCACGGTAACCGTGGCTGGTTACATGATCCACATAACGTGCCCTCACTCTGCCCTTCCTTTTCTGTCGCACCCCGCAGCTCCGCTGCCTCGCGGCTACTGCCACTCTGCCCTGCCCCTTTAAATCTGCAGCACACGTGACTGTGCTCTGTGCTGTTTAACTCCACTGTCATTGGTTATACTGCTTTAAATTCCGCCTTCCCTCTTTCTTATTGGCTGTTTTCTAGTGCGTGCGTGTGCGTGCTTGCTTGGAGCGCGAGATGTTTTGATTCATACTGGGATACTGCGGTTACCACAATTAATACTAGGCTACAAAACTAGTCCCAGTTAAGAAACTAAATATTATCTGCAATAAAATGGGTGAAAGCCGCTGAGTGCAGTTCTGTAAAGAAGCAGAAGAGACTGTGTATATTTGTGGAACTTAAGAATTGTAAGTAACCGACGTTAGCATCTCAAAATAGCATCTAATTCTGAAGTATAATGCATTTATCAACATAAACCTAATCTCTTTTATAAAACTAAATATTCTGTGCCAGGCAGGAGTTCTGAAGACCGCTGGAAAGATGGAGAAGCAAAGACTGCTATATTTTGTTTAGACTTTTGCTTATTTATAATAGGGTAATTAGGATTCCACAACATGATAGTGCTATTTATTTCATTATTTCTACTTTTAGAATTAGAATGACGACAAATACAACCGAGGAACACCATTTACATTGTTTTTATTGTACAAAGGTTTCCACACTGTCCATTAGTAAATTAGTGCAAACCAGGGGTTAGACATTCTCATCATTAGGGGCTCAGCCCATAAAATATTACATCATTACGAGGGTTATTTGGTACACCAAAAAAGTAAAAAATTATTTAATCTGTGGATGTGGTCGTAAAATTAATTTAATATAGGCCTTTACATATCTTAAAGTTTAATCTGCTGTTCTTTAATAATCGTACTAGTATATACCAATAGTATATTAATATGTTCTCATTTGAATGATGAAATGGAGAACCACTCATGTAACAATTCAGTCTTGGTGTCACCAATCTTACTCAAAGTACAGTATTGAGTCCTCAATGCTCCTTATGTATTACGATTTACTTCACATTTAAACATTGACAACTCACTATTGTTAGGGAAATAATTAGTTGTCAGAGAGGATGTAGGTAAGGAGAAGCTGTTATCTACACTTCAGATATATGATGTAAGAAATGTGTTTGGAATGTTAAGATAAATTACATGAAATTGGCTACACAGAGTAACTACAGCCCAGTTGTACATTTGTTGAAGTTTGAATTTAATATTTTAAATGCTGTCAGTGTCAGTGACACTTCTACTTCCAGTGCAGAGTAAATACAATAAATGTATTTTGCAGTCCCTTGAATGTATAATTTTGCTGCGTTTTATGATGAAGACAGAGTATCTTAGATTAAAAAAATAAGGGTGGGGTTTATCTCTGCACATTTCTATATCTTCAAAAGAAAAAGCAGGATATATCTAGACAACAGACATATTTTGAATATATTTGGGAAAAAAGTCCCAATTTAACATTCATCAGATCGGGCGCTGCTTTATAATTTATAATAATAATTGAACTTTATTGATCTCACAATGAAGAAATTCACTTCTGCATCTTTACCCATCCCCTCGGGGAGCAGTGGGCTGCCACTGTGCGGCGCCAGGGGAGCAATCAGTGGTTAAGGGTCTTGCTCAGGGACCCAGAGTGATAGTCTGTGGGAGTTGAACTCAGAACCTCTGGGACCCAAGCTCAGTGCTCTAACCACTAGGCCTCCAGATTAACAAAAAGCATCTAGTGTGTGTCGTGCCAATAAAATTTCTATAAATGTAGCAAGAAATACTGCTTTTCTCTTTAGACAGAAGAAACTTGTCCTGACGCTCAAGTCAAGCATAAAGAAATAGGAGCATGCATATTGCGTAGGACCAATGATGTCAGACCAATGAAGCTTTGGGCCAATAGTGTCCCTAGGGTTAAAGTTCAAATCAAACCTATGCCCTTGATTCCATGTTACATTCTTTATAGTATGGGTTGGTACATTTCAACTGGTTGTATAGCAAGGTATGTTTCTGTATCGTGTTTTAAATCCGTGCCTCATGTGCCCTCTTTTAACTTTGAGCACCTGCCCCTCCAACGGTCTCTGCACGTCCCTGCTGTCTGGCTACCCTATGGCTATCCTTGCAGGAAATGTAACCAGTATGTAAAAAATAGTAAAAACTTTCTACACAGCAATGATGAAACTGATTTTTATGTATGCTTTTCAATTCAAAAATTGAGCACATTAAGTATAACACTATTAATATTATTGATGTTACAACATTAACTAACCCAAAAAGTCATGACTTATTTCACGTTTGTAAAAGAGTCTGATGACAGAGAGGAAAAGGGATCTCCACTTCAAACTGTGTTCCAGCCTTCCAGCATTGTTGCCAGGTCTGCTTATTGTCAGCGAGTTTGGGCTTGTTCATTTATACTGTTAACAAGGTACACTGTGCAGGTTGGTGGTTTCTCTCTCAATATCTGGCAACACGAGTGGCTTCCTGACATGCACCATTTTTTCTAAATGCAGCTGCTTGGGCACAGAGGGATAGAATATTCTTCTCATAAGCTTCCACTTCTGTGTAAAAGTTAGCGTTTAAGTCATTTATCCTGAGCTGAAGCAGTTATCCCCTCAAATATGCAGCACTGAGCATGTTCATCATGTGCCGTGTGTGTGTGTGTGCAGAACCTTCTGCCTGAAGATGTGTGACACAGACTTAGTGACAGCCGGTGATTGTCAGTAAGCAGCTAAGGTTAACTTCCTGTATTTCCTTATTTATCATCAGTTTAACGGTTGCAAAACTGATATTTTTGTTTGCAGAATATGAGTGTGCGAAGCTAACTTTTTGGTTAGACGTGCCCCCCATTGGCAACTATCATGAACTTGGTGACCAAGTGAAAGACTTCCTCCTTTTCCAAACCAGAGGCCAGCTGTTTGTGCAGCTGGCAGTCTTGTTAGAATAGAATAGAATAAAATAGCTTTATTGTTGTCATACACTAGGGCATGATGGAAATATAGATCACTCACTGAACAGTACATTAAAAAAAACTTACCACATAAATAATAAAAAACAAATAGAAACTGTAAGTTAAAAAATACAATTCAAATAAATTGGAGATTACTCATAGCTAGAAAAAAAAATACATATGACCAGCAGATTTACAAAAGTGACATTGCGTTACGTATGGTTTGATTGAGAAGTCCGTGTGTTATTTTGACTTCAGAAGCCTGACTGACAATGTGTAGAAACTGTTACTGAGTCTACTGAACATAGCCCCATTGAAAGAAGATTTGAGGGTACACACAAAAACCCTGCTGCACAATGTTTTACACACAACTCACCATGTACAAAAATTAATGTTGTGTAAAAGTGTAGTAATCCACGAAAATTGAATCAGTATTGATTGTTTTTTTTTCATGAGTTTAGGCTTATATGGTTTAAACCCATACAAAGAAATAGAATCACATTTTTGCCCCACACAACACAGCACACCTCAAAAAAATATGGAAATGTTTGAAGTACCCTGTGTGAGATGTGTGACAACAACGCAAACCTTTTCAATCGACAAAGCACAAAAACTCAATTCTGTCATTATTTGTTGAGATTAACCCGAAAACAAACACACACACCGAGCTCGTTTTGAGAGTTCATTGCAAATAATGACTTGTGGAGGTAGAAAACCAGAGTCTGTTACCGGGCTTAGCAGATGGAAGCTGAGTGCAGGAACATGCTGACGGGAGGAAGCTGGAGGACCGTGGGTGAGCCTTGGGGCAGAACCCAGGCTGGCAGGAGAGGGTCGGAGTGAGATCCGAGCTGGAGCTTGAGGTGGAAGACAAGGAGGTCCAAAGAGCTTTGGGGAAAGACACGGGAAGGGAGCCGTCTGTGTGGGAAGACAAGGGGAGGCTGGAGGACCGCAGGTGAGCCTTGGTGCGGAACCCAAGGCAGTAGGTGAGCTTCGGGATGGGACCCGAGCAGAGCCTGATAGGAGAGCCTCAGGACGGAAACCCGGGCAGGGCTTGGAACGGAATCCAAGCAGGAGCATAGGGAGGAGTGCGGTCAGACCAGATGACGAGGGAAGGGAGACGCTCATGTCAGGAAGACGAGGACGAACTGGCAGGGAAGAGGAGACTGAAGGGAGCCTTTATAGTGGAGCTTGCAGGTGGGTTGAGTCCAGGGATGATGAGAGACTGACAGGTGTGGGTGATTAAGGTGAGTGGAATGAGAGCTGCACTGGAGGAGGAAGGAGCCAGGAAATGCTCAGGGTGCACCAGGCAAAACCGCACCCTGACAAATTCAGTTTAATATAACCCAAGGAGAATTAAACCTGATGGGTTTTTTTCATGAGTTTAGGCTTATATGGTTTAAACACATACAAAGACATAGAATCACATTTTGCCCCACACAACATAACACACCTCAAAAAAATATGGAAATGTTGGAAGTACCCCTAGCGGGTGTCTGAGATGAAAAATGTAATGGCGGTCTGTTTTTTACCCACACAATAAAGACATGTAAATAAACGTTTCCTTTGTAAAAATTAAACTCAAAAACTAAATTTAATCAATAAATAAAAATGTATTGTAATGATCCGTATTAGACCTCATTGCTAAGTGCTGTTGCACACTAACTGTTTCTTTAAGTTAGATTGTTTTGGGGTTATACCGGAAGAAATGTGTGGCTTCCGGGGGGAGGAGTGGTGGTTCGGGGGACTGGTGGGATGAAAGCTGCCCCATTCTGTTAAAATAATGTGTTAGCAGCAAAACCTCGGTCTAGTGCTTGGGTGTCATAATGGAATGTTACAGTATTCACACAAAAATGTCTTTATTTAGAAGAAATTTTCTTCTGCGCTTCATTTTAAGATGAAATATATGCATTGTGCTGTATATGCGCATGTAGCTCGTGGCCTCTACTGCATTTATTCTGTCAAGCAGGTTAGTGACAAAGGAGAAAAGGAACCAAGAAAATAAGGGCAGGCTTTGTTTTTGTCAATGTAGATGTAAATGATGTGTGCTACATTGATAACTGGTGAACTCTCTGGGTAAAACCTGGTCTGATCCAGAGAGATGGTATCCATCCCACTTTGGATGGTGCAGCTCTTCTTTCTAGGAATCTGGCCGGATTTATTAGTTCTCCAAAATGCTAACAACCCAGGGTCCAGACCAGGAAGCAGAGCCTTAATTTAACACACCTCTCTGCAGCTTCTGTACTGTTACCCACCCATTACCCCATTGAAACAGTGTCTTTCCCACGGCCAAAACTAAACAGATTAAACCTGATCTAAAAGGACCAAATCATAAAAATCTAAAAAAAGATTAATTAAACAAGAACCAAAAAAAATTAAAAATTAAATGTGGTTTATTAAATATAAGTTCTCTCTCTTCTCTCTTTTATTACACAAAAACTGTTACAAAATGGTTTAACATACAGGGTAATAATTATTTAACATCTCACAACAACCCAATGCAGTCTAATGCATCTCTCACACATACACATTGGATTTGCTTTGTTTAGCCACTCTAGTGGCTTGTTTTTTCTACAGTGGGCTGACAGGAAAGGGGGTGTCATAATCATTGTCATAGTTCATTACAAAACCTACTGCCAAGCCATAATCCAGGACTAAAACAGGTCTACACACAAGAAAATATTATGTTGGCATTTAGACTGATCTTGTCTGATCACCCTGAAACTATTAAATTGTTTTCACTGTCACACTTACAAATTTATAGAACTGTAATTATAACAGATAAACATGACATTTACAACAATTTACATAAACTAAATGAACATTTTCAAATGGTTATGTTGATTATATTTTTCCACATAGACACACTGAACACCCATCATGTTATTTTATTAGAAAAAGGTCTGATTCTAACAGATAAATTGCCTATTTGTCATTAGGATAAAAAGATTACATTTCAAAAACATAAATACAAATAAGCTGCATCCGCCGTACATTCCCATTTGCACCAGTACAATTACGGTAAACTTATAGACCTTTAAGTTAACTATTCCAAATAAGATGTGTTGTGAACATCTGCTACACCATTATACAGTATGTATACATTACATATAATGGTGTAACAGTAATGTAAATACAGTTTCAAAAAATCTTGAAAAACTGAATTGACCTGTGTGCAACCTTATATGCAAATAAAACCCATATGTAAACAGAAAATGTCAATGAGCACTTCACTCTCAGACTGCAGGTCTACTGCTGGTTCCTAGAGGCTTTAAAAAGTAGAATAGGAGGCAGATCCTCTAGTTATCAGGCTCATCTCCTGTGGAACCAACTCCCAGTTTTGGCCCTTTTTAAGACTAGGCTTAAAACCTTCCTTTTTGACAAAGCTTATAGTTCAATTCAATTCAATTCAATTTTATTTATATAGCGCCAATTCATGAAACATGTCATCTCAAGGCACTTTACAAAGTTAAATTCAATCAGATTGGGTCAGATTATACAGATTGGTCAAAAATGTTCCTATATAAGGAAACCAGTTGATTGCATCAAAATCCCGACAAGCAGCATTCAGTGCATTCAGAGAAGCGTAGAGGCACAGGGAGAGTCGCATGCATTGTCCATGGCTTTGCTGCAATCCCTCATACTGAGCAAGCCTGAAGTGACGGTGGGAAGAAAAACTCCCCATTAACGGGAAGGAAAACCTCCGGCAGAACCGGGCTCAGTATGAACGGTCATCTGCCTCGACCGACTGGGGGTTACAGAAGACAGAGCAGAGACACAACAAGAGAGACAAAAAAGCACAGAAGCACACATTGATCCAGTAATCTGTTCTACATTAGATGGTAATAGCAGGTGAGCGGACTTAAAGCATGCTGGCACTGTGGCTTGGTCCAGCGAGGTGTTAAAAATGTCTGTGAGGACACCAGCCAGCTGACCTGCACACTCCTTGAGCACCCGCCCAGGTATGTTGTCAAGACCTGGGGCCTTCCGCGGGTTGACTCTCCTCAGAGTCTTCCACACGTCGGCGGTGTCAAGGCAGAGCACCTCCTCTTCCTGATGGGGAACAGCCTTCACTGCTGGTGTGCTGTTTAGTGCCTCAAACCTCCCAAAGAAGTTATTTAGTCCATTGAGGAAGTCAGCATCAACTTCACCCACCGGGGGGGAGGGCATGTTGTATTCTGTTATTGCCCGTATGCCTTTCCACATGCTCCTGGTGTTGCTGGCGTCATGGAAAAGTTCCTGGATTTTCTTAGTGTGGCTCCGCTTCGCTAACCTGATGGCACGGTTCAAGTTGGCTCTCGCTGTCCTCAGTGCCTCCTTGTCACCAGACTGGAAGGCTGAGTTCCATGCTTTTAGCACTTGATGGACCTCCTCAGTAATCTAGGGTCGTTGGTTGGCACGGGTGATGATGGTCTTTGTGGTGCTGACGTCCTCAATGCATTTGTTGATGTAGGCTGACACAGTCATGGCGTACTCATCGATGTCGATCTTGTCCTCATAAGTTGCTGCAGCTTTGAACATGTTCCAGTCAGAGCACTCAAAACAGTCCTGGAGCACCTCCATTGCTCCCTCAGTACACACCCTCACCTGCCTCACTGCAGGTTTAGCTCTGATCAGCAGAGGACTGTATGCAGGGAATAGCATCACAGAAAGATGATCTGAAGAGCCGAGGTGGGGACAGGGGGCTGCCTTGAATGTGCCTTTAATATTTGTGCAAACCAAGTCTAGAGTGTTCTCTCCCCGAGTATCAAAATCCATGTGTTGGTAGAAATGAGGGAGAACAGTTTTCATATTTGCCTGGTTAAAATCCCCAGCAATGATGAAAACCGCCTGTGTGTGTGCAGATTGCAGCTCAGAGATAGTTGGATACAGAACACTCATAGCCTCTTTTGTGTTAGCGCTCAGTGGAACATAGACCACTGTGATGATAACCACAGTGAACTCTCTAGGCAAATAAAACGGCCTGCAGCTAACAGTTAGCATCTCGATGTCCGGAGAGCAAAAGCTTGTGACCAATCTAGCATTTTTACACCAGGAGTTATTGATGTAAACGCAGAGTCTGCCTCCTCGGGTCTTACCGCTGAGTTGTTTGTTTCTGTCGGCGCGGAAAGTAGGTAGCCCCTCCAGGCTAACGGTGTTGTCCAGGATTGATGATGTAAGCCATGTCTCGGTCAGGATCAGAGCGCAGCAGTCTCTAAACTCCCTCTTTGCAGAGAGCTCGAGTTGTAAATGGTCTATTTTGTTGTCCAGTGAGCGGACGTTGGAGAGCAGGATGGATGGTAGCGGTGGTCTATGGGGGTTAGCCTTTAGCTTAGCTGCTACGCCCCTCCGGCAGCCGCGTTTCTTCGGCCAGCTACACCGCTTCCGCAGCTCACGCCGCTCTCCACCGGCATGAGCTGCTCGTCGAGTCCACCGCCTCACAGGCTCCCGGGGCTGATATCCGTAGTAGTCCGGAGCCGCGTAAACAATCGAGCATAGTAGTGGTTACAAGTCCAAAAACACTACATGACCGTAACTCCAGTAGGCGCTGGCGATCAAGCACTGATCGGTTGGGTAGATGAGAGGTTTCTAGCGAGTTCGGCGCCATTTTTTATGAAAAATGTCTGAAAGTTGGTCGGAGCTGTACGCTAGCCGCTGCCCTATTTGTGTTATTTTGTCAGAAGATGGGTTATTTGGGAATGAAGTGCTGAATTAAGTTTTGGTGGACTGAATGATGTGTGAGAATACATCTGCTTATCTTCTTGATTCATATGGCATGTAGTGTGGTGGCTTGTGCAGGATTATGTATGACTTGTCTCAGAAGAGAAAAACCCTAAGCAATGGCGTACCGCGCACGTGACGTCACCATCTCATGAGCAAAGCCCCTTGCCGCTAAGGTAAGACAAACAGTGGGAGAGCGCACGTAGCAACCAGCCATTACTCGTGCAACAGATACAACGATATGACCGACTTTTCAGCTGTTAAACTATCACAAGAGGATGTCCAAGCGCCCAGTTTACTGGTAGAACTGTCGAACAACATTCCAACGTTCAGCTCAAACGATGGCTTGAGTGTCGAGAGCTTAGACTGGAAAACGGGCTGAGTTGATAGAAAGGTAAGTCGATGTTTTTCTCCTGCTCGGTGTTCATGGCGTCATCGGCCGTTTTTTTCTGTTTGTAATCACCGTCCAGGAATCGGTATAAATTGTCCAACCCGCCGAACAATTTAGTCCGGTCCGGTGGCCAAATGCATTATCATATTCCAACGGCTGTATCTCCTCGCTGCATCTACCGGTCTGCACCAGATTTTTTGTTAGTCATGGGGGAGCGCTGCCCAACGCGTTCGTGTGAATCGCCCGGTGGACAGGCGGGGAAAATGCATGACAGCATCTGCGGTGGCGGCCGGCCGGCCAATAGGCCGAAGCGGCGCTTGGCTGCGAGGGCCGATCGACGCCGCTTGCGGCTTTAACATCCTTCATATTTGGCCTATCAGCGTACCTCGAGTCGCTGTTGCACGTTCCATAACAACAATGTTTAAAAACCATGGTTAGGAGACGTGTTAGACTTAGTAAAAGCAGCCGTTTTACCGAGTAAAACCAAGGGTAACGTACAGCGAAAGAGTGGAGGACAACGCATATTTGCCCTATCTGTACCACGTGATATGACGTCACGTTCTAAAAATAGCTCGCTCGCGGAACGCCATTGATGTAGTGAGCCTACCAAGTGTATCAGATGTTTAGCAAACCTGTTTCTTCTTTATGCATTGGTCTTCCCTAGCAGCATTTAGCCACTGGGTCTCTGCAGGCAGCTTTCTTTTCAGACGTTCATTTTGGTGCCGTTTCAGTTTAGCCCTTTATAAAGTTAACAATATTAAATAATAACATTATTTACTAAACAAAGCTTAGCTCATATGCATGAAGGGTTAAAAGGGACCCAATTAAATAAATACTCATGTCCTGAATACCTAAATAAAATGTTGAAACTGTTAGAAACTGAAATGTTAGAAACTGAGATTACAGGGACTGGACTGCAAATTGGTTACCATGGAAATTACAGATAAATAGACTCCAGAGGCACAGAGTCTGACATACTGAGACTGGACATAATGACTGATTAGGGGAAGATGTGTCAGCCAGGACATGTCTACATTATAGTATGATCTTCTCCACTAATGTGATGAACGGAACACTGATATCATACTGGTCACGCCCCTGAATGGGTGTACACAATTGGTCCTATTTAATGTCTGTGTGAGGAATGAACGGGTCGCTCTGACGTTGCGTTGTTGTGTATGTGAGCCCAGTAATGAAGCTGTAAAGATCCCTCTGCTTTTAGATTAAATATGGTAAAATATAGTTTTGGTTTCAAGAGTCTACAATAGAAACATCACATTATTCAGAAAAAGAACCTGGGGTGGCCGTAGCAGCCAGATCGGATTTTGGATTTAGAGGGCTCCCTAGCAGTCTCATAAAGATAGCTTAAAAGCTGCCTATCCGATTAAGACCATATAGATAAACGAAGTTAAAGGAAACTGGCCAAAGGAAGATAATGAAATATATATAAAAAATAAATGTATTAATTTAAAAAAAGTGGAAGCGGAACTAAAAGAGGCGCAGCACTGCATGGGGGACACATTTAGGGAAGGACCGGTTGTATGTCTGTCATGAAACGCTGGTTATGTTATGCTGAAAATTGACATAAAATATTAAAAAGGAATAAGGGTCCAAGTGTCTGCGAGATGGATCCTTATGGAGCCGAAGCGTAAAACTGCGTGTAAGTCAAATAATGCGACAGTCGGGGTCGGTAAAACCCACCCAACCTCCCTTCTGCTGTGAAGCGCTGCAGATATTAAAAAACGATATATTTCGGCATTGACTCTGAGTCGTAATATTTTAAAAATATAAAAACACAGATCTGTGGTTTGTTTGTCTGAATGTCTTGATTGTATGTAACCAAATCTCTGTTCGTCTGTGTGAAGTAATTCAGTTTAAATCATAAATACCACGGTTTCAAAAATGTTTATTTGTGTTGAGAGAACTGTAGCTCTGAACGCAAATACATTTGAGAGATCGTAAACATGCATGAAGGATTTAATTCAATTCAATTAAATTTTATTTATATAGCGCCGATTCATCAAACATGTCATCTCAAGGCACTTCATATTATACAGATTGGGTCAGATTATACAGATTGGTCAAAAATTTCCTATATAAGGGAACCAGTTGATTGCATCAAGGTCCCAACAAGCAGCATTCACTCCTGGAGAAGCGTAGAGCCACAGGGAGAGTCGTCTGCATTGTCCATGGCTTTGCAGCAATCCCTCATACTCAGCAAGCATGAAGCGACAGCGGAAAGAAAAACTCCCCATTAACGGGAAGGAAAACCTGCAGCAGAACCGGGCTCAGTATGAACGGTCATCTGCCTCGGCCGACTGGGGGCAGAGACACAACAAGACAGATAAAAAAGCACAGAAGCAAACATTGATCCAGTAATCTGTTCTATATTAGATGATAATATCGGGTGAGCTGTCTTCTGTGGATGATGTCTCAGATAACAGAACGCCAGACCAGATGTACCTACTATGAAGAAAAAAAGAGAAAGAACAAAAAGTTATAAGCAGAAATGATGACAAGCAATATATAATTGAAGAACAGTAGAACTCGATAGAGTGAGAAAGTGGGCCTCGGACTTGGAAAGTCCGAGGAGGTGAGATGAGCGGCTGAGATCTCGCGAGAGCTGTGAGCTGTGCGTAAGTAAAAATGGCGGCATACATGTAGTTCAAAATTAAATCCACTCCGGTAAGTACTAACCAATAACTGAAAATTAAACAAAGTAAAGTTTAAACATTAACAATTGTCTCATTTTCACGAGGGAACAAACTGGAAGAAGAGACCTTGACGAGCCTGGAGAGCTACCTGGACGAGTGTTTTGACAACATTGTGATGGGGAAGAAAAAAAATCCCGCAGCCACAAACACACCTTCACTCAAACGAACCCGGTCTAGCTCTACCGGTGCCTCAACTTCCACTCTGTCTCCCGACAGGAGCTACAGCGACGTCCTGGAGTCCATCGACAAAAAGCTTACCAGCCTGGACGTTCGCCTCGCCTTGGTAGAGGTGCTCCACAAAGAGTTCCAGGCTTTGAGGGAAGCGGTCGAATTTAGCCAAGCCCAGCTAGCTTCTGTTGCCGCGGAGAATGACGCGCTGAGAGGGAAAGTCACGGAGCTAACCGAGGGGTTGACGCGGCTGACCGGCGAAAATAAGAAGATGAAAGAATCCATTCTGGACATACAGTCGCGAAGTATGAGAGACAATCTCGTCTTTGCAGGCATCCCGGAGCGCCAAGAAGAGGACCCTGAGTTTGCTATACGTGAGTTTCTCCAGCAGAAGCTGAAAATACCGGCGGATCAGGTAAAAAACATCACCTTTCATCGCGTTCACCGGCTCGGAGGTAAGAAACCCGATAAAATCCGCCCTCGTCCGATTGTAGCCAAATTTGAGCATTATAAACAAAAAGTGTTTGTTAAAAGCTATGGCCGCGAATTGAGAGGAATGGATTTCAGTGTTAATGACCAGTTTCCTAAGGAAATCCTAGACCGTAGGCGAGTGTTATTTCCAATCAGGAAAAAATACATTAATGATGGCGTCAGAGCTAACGTTGCAGTCGACAAACTTTATATCAATGGTCAGTTGTTCAGGGATCAGAAGATCACTCCTTGGCTTTATTAGATGAACAAAGGGTGGATTTATAGCTTGTCACGCTTGGGAAAAAAAAAATGTGTTCGGAACACGATGATAAAAGAAATAAACGCACAGCTCAAGAGCACGTTGGCACGGTATGGTTGTTAGTCACAGTTGGGTACACGAGGCATGGGTGATGGTTATTTCTCTTTCATCTTTTCTCACTCTTTGCACTTTCTTAATTTTCTGTCTTTCTTTATATTATTCATCTGCTCCTTTCCTGCTGACCAGGAAATCACAGGCACGTCAGATGATGCTACCTGGGTCTTTGTATAACGATTCTTCTGAGGACATGCACTTTTCAACTTCTCACTTTCACCTATGATGAATGTAAAGTTTATATCATGGAATGTGCATGGAGCAGGCACCAGGGAAAAACAGCTAAAGATCTCTAACCAGCTTACAAGATTAAAGGCAGATGTTGTCTTATTGCAAGAAACCCATAAATCAGATACAACTGTAAGTGATCTTAACTCACCTGAGTTCCCCAATGTGTTTGCTGCCTGCTATAACTCTAGACAGAGAGGAGTAGCAATTGTAATCCACAAAAACGTTAGTTTTAAAATATTAGACAAAATTATTGATCCCGAAGGTAGATTCATAATTATTAAAATATCTATTCATAACCAGAAGTTATGTATTGTTAGTGTATATTGTCCAAATGTTGATGAACCCTCATTCTTCCACAAACTCTTCCATGCACTTTCAAAACACGGGGATTGTTCTCTAATTATTGGGGGTGACCTCAACTTTGGTCTAAATGAGGAAATAGACAGGCTGAATACAACAGGGTCTCAGCGTAGTTGGCAGTCATTAAATATAGTCAAACAATACATGAGTGATTTTGGTCTTTGCGATGCATGGCGTTCTCTTCATCCTAATAGTAAGCAATATACTTTTTTTTCAAATGTTCACCACTCGTATTCTCGTTTGGACTATTTCTTAATCAGCAGTTCGCTGCTGTCGGACGTTTCAGATGCTGTAATTCATCCTATCGCTATTAGTGATCATGCTCCTGTTACTTTAACCCTAACATATAAAAAAATAACCCCACAAAACAAGAGCTGGAGATTTAATACATCGCTGCTTAAAGATGAAGAATTTAATACATTTTTCAAAGAAGAGTGGGCTTCATACTTAGAACACAATGATCTGCCAGGCACTTCAGCATCTATACTTTGGGAAGCAGGGAAAGCAGTGATGAGAGGCAAAATAATTTCATTCTCATCTCACAAAAAGAAGTTGGAAAACAAGAAGATTCAAGAATTAGAAGAAAAACTTAAGTTACTAGAAACTTCCCTGGAAGAGGGAAAGTTGGGTAAAATCCGTAAAATAAAACTAGAATTAAACCAGTATATTGAAAAGCAAAACAAATTTCTAATAGAAAAACTTCGATTAGAAAATTTTGAACATGGCAATAAGTCAGGAAGCTTCTTAGCTAATCAGTTAAAAATAAATAAAGAGAAAACGACTATATTTGCAGTTACAGATTCCAATGGGAATACATTACATGATCCAGAATGTATAAATAACACCTTCCGTGATTTCTACAAAACTTTATACACATCACAGATAAATCCATCAGACAATGTCATCAAGCAGTTTCTGGATAAAATTACACTTCCTAAACTATCAGATAACCAAAGAACGACACTGGACTCACTGCTGACAACAGTTGAAGTTCAGGAAGCTTTAACAAGCATGCCCAATAAAAAGGCTCCAGGCCCAGATGGATTCCCTACTGAGTTTTATAAGGAGTTCTGGAGTATTCTGGCACCAACGTTCCACAGAATGTTGCAGGAAATTCAGGGAAAATGGCAGATTTCCAGCTAATATGAACTCTGCCACCATCAGTCTTCTGCTTAAGCCAGGCAAAGATCCTATGTTGCCCACCAGCTATCGTCCCATATCCTTAATCAACGTGGATATTAAAATAATATGTAAAGCTTTTGCAAAACGATTAGATAAAGTCACTCCTTTCATAATCCACCCAGACCAAACTGGCTTTATCAGAGGAAGGCAGTCATCCACAAATACACGCAGATTACTTAATTTAATAGATTATTCCTACAGTACAAATAATAAAACTATTATAATGTCTTTAGATGCAGAAAAAGCATTTGATAGAGTAAATTGGAATTTTTTATTCGCTACTCTGCATAAATTTGGTTTTGGCAATTTTTTTATAAATTGGTTAAAAATTTTATACAGCTCTCCTACAGCCTGTGTCAGGACAAATAATCAAACATCTTCCAGCTTTTGTCTCCAGAGGGGCACTAGGCAAGGATGCCCACTTTCCCCCTCACTTTTTGCCATTTTTATTGAACATCTAGCAGCAACAATTAGACAAACAAAGGTTATTAAAGGTATAAAATGCATGAATATAGAGCATAAGATTAGTCTTTATGCTGATGATGTATTACTCTATCTTCAGCACTCAAAATCTTCCCTTTCTCAAGTAATCAGATTACTAGAATCCTTCTCAAAGGTTTCTGATTACTCTATAAACTGGTCTAAATCTATGGTACTGCCAATTAATTGCTCTTTCCAAAACCCCCTAGATTTACATTTGCGCTCAGGAAACATCACATATTTGGGTATCACTGTGTCGTCTAAACTTGCGGATTTAGTAAAATCTAATCACATCCCACTTTTAAAAAAGATAGAAGATGACCAGGATAGATGGAAATTCGCTTCCAATTTCACTCATGGGTAGGGTAGCTTCGATTAAAATGATGGTCTTACCTAGAATTAATTACTTATTTTCAATGATCCCCAATAAACCATCATCTGACTGGTTTAAATCTCTAGACTCTTCAATCTCTAAATTTCTTTGGAAAGATAAACCGCCCCGTATCAGCTTAAAGACGCTACAGAAAACTAAAGACAGATGGGGACTAGATCTGCCTAACTTCCATAAGTACTACTTGGCAAATAGACTACAATACATCTCTAAATGGATAAAACATAATCCTTTAGACGAGCCCTGGATATATATAGAACAGAAAATATGCAATAATATCATAATTTCAGATTTGCCGTTTATTAGCTCAAATATAAAACGGCATACATGCTTTAAAAATATCAATATCAGCTCTACTCTGACAGCATGGTGGGAGTTTCTTAAAATGACAAAGTCGTCACTTATCCCATGCAGTCGTACACCCATCTGGAACAACCCTGACATCCTACAAAATAATAATATGATAAACTTTACATACTGGAAGAATAAAGGTATTGAATATCTGGAACATTTACTTGATGGAACCGAGTTCATCAATTTTTCCAAACTAAATATGCAATATGGCATTAGTAAAAATAAATTTTTGGAATATGAACAACTTAAATCTATAATTAGAAAAAAATTTAAGCATATTAAAGGTGGTTTACAAATTCCAAGTAATATATTAGAGTTCCTAGATTTAACCCCCCCAAACTACTGTCTAAATCATACAGGACACTGACTAAAATAGATGATTCAATATCTCTTCCTATTATGAAATGAGAAGAGGATCTATCAGTCAGCTTTGAACAAAACTTCTGGGCTCAGATATGTCTAAGAACTTTCAAATTTACTAGAAACACCAACTTACAACTAATACAATACAAAATCCTTCACAGAGTACACTACACAGGACAAAGATTATTCAAGATGGGTCTGGCACAATCTAATATCTGTCCACACTGCATAGGCAATCATCCTGATAATTATATTCATGCGTTATGGTTATGCACACCAGTCCAGAGGTTCTGGACACAGATATGTAAGGACATATCAAAGTGCTTGAGCTGTAAAATTACACCTTCCCCATCAGTTTGCTTGCTTGGTAATTTTGAGGAAAGCCCTCTGGGGAATAAAATAGTTTACATGGTTTTCACTGCACTATGTATCGCAAAGAAAATTATCCTCATGAATTGGAAAAGTAAGGAGAATCTCAGTATCAATCAGTATAGAGATCTTTTGTTGGATCATATTAATCTTGAGACAGCATCTGCATCCACATCTGTTCGATCTCTTTGGGCTCCTTTGATTAGCACTATCACTTAGTGGAATGGGGGGCGGTGGGTTGCTTCCTGCAGGGCGCAGTGGCTGGGTGGAGGGGTTCCTGGGACTCTGGGGGCACTTGGAGTGGGGCGCTTGGTGGGTCTGACTCCAGGGTCTGTTGCCCCCATCTGGGAGGAGCTTGGGAGGCCTACGGGTGGCCCACAGCACCGCTTGCGGTGCCCTTGGGGAGCTACGCGGTGACGGACGTGGGTTGCTGACCTGGGTTACTGACCTGGTAGCTGTGCTGTCGCTGGGTGGGTCCTGGGTGGGTCTGGGGGCCTGGGTTCCCTGGGGCGCGCCGCCGTCGGGCGGGGGCCCCGGCGGGGCCTCGGAGGTTCCGGTTCCGGGGGGTGTGCCGCTTGGGGTCTGGGCCGGCGTGCGCCCGGGTGTCATCCCATGCACGGGGCCTCTGGTGCGCTGGGGGGCCTCGGGGCCTGTTGAGCTGGTAGGGGGGCATGGTCATTAACATCTCAGGGCAGATGCTCTTCCACCTTCTTTGGGTTGGCACTCTGCTAGTGGGGGGAGGGGAGGGAGGGGGAGTAGTGACTTACCCAGTCTGGATGTCTAGTGTCGAATGTATGGTGAGATGTTTGAATGTTAGTGTTGGGGAGGGGTTAAATCTACGGGTGGGGGGGGGGGGGTTGGTGGACGTTCTGGTGGGCTTGTGTCCGGCCCCCTGTCCCGGTCCTGGTCCGTGTAGTCTCCCGGTGCGGGTTTCACCTGGGGGGTGGGGTTTGGGATGGCTCGTGCGGGCTGGCTGGCCAGGGTCCCCCATCTTATTAACTTAATATTTTAATTTATTTATTTATATATTATTATTATTATTATTAATTTTTTGGGGGGGTTAAAGCCAGTAGGCTTGGGGGGTGGGCTGGGGGAGGTAGAGGTGTTGGTCCTGGTGGGTGGTTGGCTGGCGGGCCCTGCGGCCTCTCCCCGGCCCCCGGGCTATGGTGGTGCCGCTGGAGGGGCCCCTTTCTCCGGGTGGAGCTTTCGGGGAGCGGGGGTGCCTATTGGAGTCAGTAGGGGAGCTGGCTCCCTGGGTTGGCTCCCCAGTCCTTTGCTCCCCATCCCCGGACTCCTCCCTCTGCCTGCTCCATCACGCCGCCACACATGTAGGTCCTTGGGGAGAGGCCGTTACTGGAGGTTGCCACCTTTTGGTGACGTCCCTCTCCCCAATTTTATCATGCATTTTAGACACTTTCACTCCAAACATTTTCACAACGCACATTCATGTAGGCCACGATATGGGGGGGTGGGGGGAAGACGTCTGGGGGGGGGGCTTATGTTGTGTGAGCCTCACCTCGGGCGGCTCCCTTCACCCCCTCTCGCATTTAGACATTGAGGGTTCTGGGTAGTTGCTTGGAGGGGGGGCGCTGGCACCAGCTTCCTTCCGGAGGGGGGGTGGGCTGTGCCGTGCACCCCCTTCGGTGCTCCCAGTTTTAAACACACCTGAGATCAACATGCAACAACACAACATCTGAGCGGGCGTAGGGAGGATCGGGGGTCTTTTGCACACCCCCGATCTCCGATCGCGGCACGGAGTCTGGGGCCTGGAGGAGGTGCGGGCCACTCGGTCCGGGGTCTTGGCGGGGGGCTGCTGCGGCTAGCCAGCGGCTTACCGGCTCTGGGGCTGACGCCTCTGCTCTCCCCAGGAAGGGATGGGGGGCAGGGGTGGCTAGGGTAAGGTCGGGGTGGGAGGGGGTTTATTAGGTATATAGTGGGTGAGGGGGGGCTCTGGTCGGGTGGCCCGTATGGGTCGTGTCGGCCCCCCCTCTTTGGGGGGCCTGGTCCGGGGGGCGTCTGGTCCGGGGGCAGGGCCGGGGGTCGGGCACAGGCAGTCGTATTGTTGAATTGTGGTGACCCCCCCCCCACTTGGGATTTTTGGATGTGCATGCTATGTGGGAATGTGTGTACAGCGTCCATTTTTTTTTTTTTTTGTGTCTGTGTGTGGCGAGTGGGGCACAATGGAGGGATGGTGTGAATGAGTTTTTTTTTTTTTTTTTTTTCCAGGTTCGGGTCCGGTCCGCTCCCTCTCCCAAGATCATCTCAAGTCTCCGATAGGTGCGGAGCCCTTCCCCCCACGTCCTGCCCTTCTCCGCTGCGTTGGCAGGCACCTTGGCCCTCTGGCGCGTTGACGGTCCTCGGGTTTGGGGCGGGTTCCCGGGTGGGCGCCGGCCCATTCCCGGCGGTGGCTTCGCGGGGCCTGGCCCCCCGGGGGGCGGCCGGGGCCCCTGCCGCGGGGGCGGGGCGCCCCTGGGGCCTGTGGCCCCCAGGGCCCATGGCCGGGACCACTTCAGCACGGCCGGCTGCCGGCGGAGCCCACGGGCTCGTCCCCGCGGCTCTTGGGGGCGTCGGCATTGCGGTGGCTGGGGGATTTCCTCGGGGTCGTCTCTCCTCTTTCCTCGGGGGGGGGGGGGGTGCAGATTTCCTGTGAGGGCACCTCTCGGGCGCACTGCTTTGGGGGCCCACTTTGGGAGTCTGGGGTTACGGGTCCCCTGACTCCTGCCTCTGTGCTCGGGGAAGGTGGGTCTTCGGTTCTCCACAATCACTATCGAACTATTTCCTTCAGGATAAATTTTCACCTAAACTAGTGCACTCTCACAAACTCCCACAGGTGCTGGGTCCCAGGTATTAAATGTTCACTTATATACAGAAAGGCTATAATTCATTTATTTACTTTCTTTTACTTTCTTTTTTAGGTATCACATTACACATGTTAGCTTAAATAATAATACATATGTTTTAGCAATGGTATCAAGGTGTTACACGATTGTATCTGTTGCTTTATGTCTGTTGGTTGTGCTGTTCTTTTTGTGTCTCTTTCCAGGTGATGGAGCAGACAGAGGACGTTTTATCATTCTCTTCCTTTTATCTCTTCTTTCTTTCACCTCTTCTTTCTTTTTTTTTCTTCTCTTCTTGTTTTTCTTTTACTCTCCTACTTTCCCATTTTAGTGTCCATATAATTTGAAATTCTCCCTGCAGGAATCACAATAAAGCTATTTACACGCACAAATCAAGCGGAGCATTATGGCGAAAGCTGTTTGCTCCACTTGTGAAAGTAAAATCTGTCGAGCTCTATTTGGCATTAAGATATCAATTCTTATTGCCACATTGCTAGACAGGACACTGGGGAAAAAAAAAAAAAGAGTGAGAAAAATAGATCCTGATGTCCTCCAGTAGCCTAAGCCCATAGAAGCACATCCCTATAGGTAGGTCAGGGCAACATAAGCCACTCTAGTTATAAGCTTTGTCAAAAAGGAAAGTTTTAAGTTTAGTCTTAAAAGTAGACAGGGTGTCTGCCTCACGGACCAAAACTGGGAGTTGGTTCCACAGGAGAGGAGCCTGATAACTAAAGGATCTGCCTCCCATTCTACTTTTAGAGACTCTAGGAACCACCAGCAGACCTGCAGTCTGAGAGCGAAGTGCTCTGTTAGGAACATACGGGGTAATCAGAGCTCTGATATATGATGGAGCTTGATTATTAAGGGCTTTATACATTAGAAGAAGAATTTTAAACTCTATTCTTGATTTAACAGGAAGCCAATGAAGGGAAGCTAAAATTGGAGAAATATGATCCCTTGTGTTGATTTTCATCAGAACTCTTGCTGCAGCATTTTGGATCAGCTGAAGACTTTGAACTGCATTTTGTGGATTTCCTGATAGTAAAGAATTACAATAGTCCAGCCTTGAAGTAACAAATGCATGAACCAGTTTTTCAGCGTCGCTCCAGGACAGGATGTTTCTAATTTTGGCAATATTCCGGAGGTGAAAAAAGGAAACTCTTGAAACCTGTTTAATATGGGATTTAAATGACATGTCTTGGTCAAAAATAACACCAAGATTTTTTACTTTATTACCAGAGGCCAAGTTAATGCCATCCAGATTAAGTGATTGATTAAGAAGTTTATTTTTTGAGGACTCTGGTCCAAAGATTACAACTTCTGTCTTCTCAGAATTTAAATGCAGAAAATTTAAAGTCATCCAGCTTTTGATGTCATCAAGACATGCCTGTAGTTGAAGTAATTGATTGGATTCATCAGGATTTATGGACAAATACAACTGAGTGTCAGCATAACAGTGGAAATTAATCCTATGCTGTCTGATAATTTTGCCAATCGGAAGCATATATATAGTAAAGAGTAAAATTGGTCCAAGGACTGAACCCTGTGGTACTCCACAAGTGACCCTAGAGTTTGAAGAAGATTTATTATTAACATGAACAAATTGGAATCTGTCCGAAAGATAAGATTTAAACCAGCCTAATGCTTTCCCCTTAATCCCTACAGTATGCTCAAGTCTTTGTATGAGAATATTGTGATCAACTGTATCAAATGCAGCACTGAGATCTAACAGGACAAGTACAGACACAAGTCCATTATCTGAGGCCATGAGAATATCATTAGTGACCTTCACCAGAGCCGTTTCAGTGCTATGATGAGCTCTGAAGCCTGACTGAAACTCCTCAAGTAGGTCATTACTTTGTGTACGAAACAATTCCACCCCCTCTGCAGTAAATTTGTGCCAAAAGTCACGTGATGCATTAAGAGTTGTTGTTGTTGTTCAGACTTCCCGACAGCAGGGAGCGCACCCAAAAAAACTGAAACGCGCCGGTTTGGCTGAGGAAGAAAGACGTGATATATCACAGCTAACAGCATCAGCACCCCACAGGTAAGTTTCAAAACTTTCCCGGTGAAAAGGTAATAGCTCACTATGCAGATAGATCATATAAGATTTCAGTTAAAGGCACTGCTGTGTTAGAGTAAGGGACCATGTTACTTTTTAGAACAAATAACATGAAAGCTTGCCTTAGGTTGAACGCCATGCTAAAACAACTTTTGCTTTGTAATGCAGCCCCTGTGGTTGGCTTCTCCCTTTACTGTGCTATGTCAAATAAATAGTACCTGAGTGAATACCCAGTTAAATGCATTGTTAACAGATTATAATGTGGCTTTTATGTTGTTTTCAAATGACTGTCTATTGTTCTTATTGGTGTGAACCTAAATTGGTGTTTGGATTTGGTAATTTATCCTAAAACTGTCAAACCAATGCATGTATGCTCATGTGCAAAACGGATTCTTAAGGAATTTAAAATAATTGCAACGAGTGGATATTGATTATATGAAAATTGGTAGAGAAATTCATTAAAAATTGCGTTTTCTAACACAAATATGAATGTTAAGTAAAGCATATAGCAGCAGATCTAGATTATGTCTCACTCCCTATCTAACTCCTTAATTTTTTCAAAGTAAAAATGAGGTCATGTGTGCCCAATTGCAAATATGTGTTGTGCACTTAATAAAATTGGTTTGGCCATGGCAAAAACCATAGCTGGAATTGGCCACATGGGCAGATATTTTCTTGAAAAGTTTGTTTTCATCTTAGTGGTGATTTATTTTTTTATTTAAGAGGAGTATTATTCTTTACATAACCATAACACATATCTGTTTTCCAGCATCCACTGATGAGGTGAAGGCCATCAAAGTTCTGGGTTGGATGGAAGGCTCCTACATGAGCTCTCACCATGAAAAGTAGCCATGGTGGTCCACCAGGTCATCAACCTGCTTTGAGACACGCCGACTTCCATCACAAGACTACCAAGACTTAAACAATTCAAGATTTGATGGAATCTTTAAAAACACAACAGAGGATTTGGGCTTGTTTAAAAATAATCTTAATACATAACCGTTTTAGTTCCCAGTATTAACTACTTTGATCAGTAACTGTTGCAGCATGTCCTTCATAGCTCTTAGTGGAGCCGTTTAGGCTGAATACAAAGGTTAGAGAAAAAAAAAAAGGCCAGGTTTGACATTGTTCTAAATTTCCCGACAGTCTTACATGCAGAAATTGTTTTTCATAGTCCTGTTTTTGTCTTCATCCATTTCATCAGCCAGTTTTTTTTTAATACAGCCTGTTTTATGGTAATACATGGATTGTTTACTGGGAAAAGCCTGGAGAATTAATGGAGTTCTTTCAGTCTTAATTTCAACAATAAAAGCAATCCTTGTGGAAAAGGTTTATTCACTTTGATTAATATTGGTAAGAATTGGAAATAAAGACTTTATCAAAGGGTATGTTTATTATGCAATGTGGAAAATAAAGGACTGTTTAATTGTCCCACAATGTTTGCATCCTCAGTTTTAGTAACAGCCCCATGTGCCCCTTTTTTTCATTAACCTCAGCATTTTTAAAAGGTTTATACAGTACCTTACACATTTACTATCACAATCCCAGCAGTTCTACATTTTTATTCAGTAAATAAACTTAGTTACATTTTCCTGGCTAGATTTTACTACTTGAAAACCTTTTGCAATAATGGTAACCACAATAAGATTAAACTCGTAAAGTGTTGGTCATACTGGACAGTAGCAATATATATATCTGAGCCATGTGATTCAGAATGTCCCAGTGCATCTATGGCTGCCCTCAGTGCTACCAGTTGTTCGGGGCTCAACAAATTGCCAGTTTCAGGAATAGTGACCCCACAGTGTGGGCCATCAAGCAGTCCACTGTCATCCCAGTCAATATGAGGCAGACAGAGTCCCTGCAAGAAAGATAGAGATATATAGAGAATTAAAAAAGAGGCCATAATTCTTTTGCTACAACTTACTGAATATAATTTAATTCATGGAGCTAAGGTTTGAAAAAAAGACTCCAAAATCCATTAATTATGTTGAAGGACCATAATAAACACATTTCAAAGAAACCAGTTTCAATGCCACCTCTCTGATGTACTCAATGTTTTGTTGTATTGGAGTGATCAGATAAATTATCAGATAAATGACTTTCCGGTTTGAAATATACGCATTAATGTGAGAAACTATAATAGCAAGCACAAAAAAATCCATCTTACCTCTGTGATTTCTGGTTCTACGACAGCATGCTGGATTCTTCCCATCTCCCATAACTGTTCTGTCCTTCAGTTCTAAGTGAATGGTTATCCCAGCCACTGCTGATGGTGTCAAAACTTGCATGTAGTCTTGGGACAAATAAATAGTGACAACAGAACTTATCTAACATGTTTGACAGGTCAAGCAAACTGTTGTCCTCTCGTGAGTGCAGCACATTGTAGTATATGTTAGTTCCTGCACACCACACGTCTCTCCAAAGACGTTAAATTCTGAAAGGAGAGTTAAAGATCAAATCATGGTTTAAATACGTTATTTTTCAAAAGTCCGTTACACATCAATTTTAAATCAGCGCTAAAACTAAACAGTGCCTTTAACTGAAATCTTACATGATCTATCTGCATAGTGAGCTATTACTTTTTCACCGGGAAAGTTTTGAAACTTACCTGTGGGGTGCTGATGCTGTTAGCTGTGATATCACGTCTTTCTTGCTCAGCCAAACCGGCGCGTTTCAGTTTTTTTCGGGTGCGTCCCCTGCTGTCGGGAAGTCTGAACAACAACAACTCTTAATGCATCACGTGACTGTTGGCAGAAATTTACCGCAGAGGGTGTGCAATTGTTTCGTACTCGAGGAGAAGCTGTTTTGTGCGAGCAGAGACCGTTTTGTACTCGGGGAAAACTTATAAATTATATTTTGAGTGCAACATTTGGGGACAGTTTGCAAAACAAGTTTTATTTGTGTGCAAAACATTTTTTTGTGTGCAAAACAACTTTTATTTGTGTGCAACACATTTTTTTGTGTACAACGTTTTGGCAGGAAATTATCTCCATAGGCCACCCTGTTAATTTCAATGATCCCGCGTTATGGCCAACAAAAGTGACTGGTTCTGATCGAGTGAATGTTGTGCGTTTAATGACAAAAACGAAGCCTTTCTCAGAGATGGCAAATGAATCGCCAGCAGATTCAGAGGGTCTAACCACATTTATGAAGTTAAGTAATCTAAGACTTGTTTGGAGGACAAAAACAATATTTCTGTAAACAGCAGGTTGTAGAATAAAATAAAAGGCATAGGAGAATGAAGTATACAGTTAAGTTGACTTTTTTGGTGTGTGTGTGTGTGTGTGTGTGTGTGTGTGTGTGTGTGTGTGTGTGTGTGTGTGTGTGTGTGTGTGTGTGTGTGTGTGTGTGTGTGTGTGGTGGCGGCAGGTGTAGAGGGGGGGCCCAAAAAGATTGTATTGTCCCGGGCCCTAGCAAATCTTTCAGCTGGCCTGGGTGTACCTACTATGAAGAAAAAAAAGAGAGAGAACAAAAAGTTAAAAGCTGAAATGACGACAAGCAATGCAAAACTGGAGAACAGTAGAACTCAGTAGAGTGAGAAGAATAGACCCTGATGTCCCCCAGTAGCCTAAGCCTATAGCAGCATAACTATGGAGGTAGCTCAGGGTAACATAAGCCACTCTAACTATAAGCTTTGTCAAAATGGAAAGTTTTAAGATTACTCTTAAAAGTAGACAGGTTGTCTGCCTCACGGACCAAAACTGGGAGTTGGTCCCACAGGAGAGGAGCCTGATAGCTAAAGGATCTGCCTCCCATTCTACTTTTAGAGACTCTAGGAACCACCAGTAGACCTGCAGTCTGAGAGCAAAGTGCTCTGTTAGGAACATACGGGGTAATCAGATCTCTGATATATGATGGAGCTTGATTATTAGGGCTTTATACGTGAGAAGGAGAATTTTAAATTCTATTCTTGATTCAACAGGAAGCCAATGAAGGGAAGCTAAAATTGGAGAAATATGATCCCTCTTGTTGATTTTCATCAGAAGTCTTGCTGCAGCATTTTGAATCAGCTGAAGACTTTGATCTGCATTGTGTGGACTTCCTGATAGTAAAGAATTACAATAGTCCAGCCTTGAAGTAACAAATGCATCGACTAGTTTTTCAGCATCACCCCTGGACAGAATGTTTCTAATTTTGGCAATATTCCGGAGGTGAAAAAAGGAAACTCTGGAAACCTGTTTAATATGGGATTTAAATGACATGTCTTGGTCAAAAATAACACCAAGATTTTTTACTTTATTACCAGAGGCCAGGTTAATGCCATCCAGATTAAAGGTATACTATGCAACCGGGGTTGACTTTCCAGCGAGGCTCCCCCCAGAGGGCGAAAGTAAAAGTGCACTGTCGTAAAGATGCTCAGCTGTTCTCCTGGTTTCTCCGTCAAGCCAGGCGTGGTTGTTTTGAGCTTAGCAGACAGGCGAATGCAACGAAAAGTCGAAAAAACGGCAGTACAAACAATGACTAATACAGTGAAAGTATGAACATCAGGGTTTCCCGTAGTGCTATCTTGGCGAGGCGGCCCCCTCGCCAAACTCACGCTACCGCCTCGCCAACATTCCAAAAAAAACTAACTTGATGTGCTTGCATGTTTATTTGACGTTAACACGCGGTTCTTTGTTGTTGCTTTCGCGCGTGCATATAGTGAATGGCAGGGAAAAAACAGGCAAAAACACATGGATACGCCGCCCTCCCCCCCCCCCCGCTCCGCCAGTCGGTCCGCGCAAAACTTGTCATTCTCCCCGCTCCGCCAGTCGGTCCGCGCAAAAGTTGTCGTTCCCCCCGCTCCGGCAGTCGGTCCGCGCAAAACTAGTCGTCGCCCCCTACCCATCCCCCCCCCCCTCATTTAATCATCCAAAACGGTATGGAACACATTAATTAACTGAAAAATGTTGCATAGTATGCCTTTAAGTGATTGATTAAGAAGTTTAGTTTTTTGAGGACTCTAGTCCAAAGATTACAACTTCTGTCTTGTCAGAATTTAAATGCAGGAAATTTAAATTCATCCAGCTTTTGATGTCATCAAGACATGACTGGCGTCAAAGTAATTGATTGAATTCATCAGGATTTATGGACAAATACAACTGAGTGTCATCAGCATAACAGTGGAAATTAATCCCATGCTGACTGATAATTTTGCCAATCGGAAGCATATATATATAGTAAAGAGAATTGGTCCAAGGACTGAACCCTGTGGTACTCCACAAGTGACCCTGGAGTTTGAAGAAGATTTATTATTAACATGAACAAACTGGAATCTGTCCGACAGATAAGATTTACACCAGCCTAATGCTTTCCCCTTAATCCCTACAGTATGCTCAAGTCTTTGTAGGAGAATATTGTAATCAACTGTATCAAATGCAGCACTGAGATCTAACAGGACAAGTACAGACACAAATTCATTATCTGAGGCCATGAGAATATCATTAGTGACCCTCACCAGAGCCATTTCAGTGCTATGATGAGCTCTGAAGCCTGACTGAAACTCCTCAAGTAGGTCATTACTTTGTAAATGTTCACATAGTTGATTAGCAACTACTTTCTCAAGAATTTTAGATAGGAAAAGAAGATTAGATATAGGTCTGTAATTTACTAACTCATCTTGATCAAGAGAAGGTTTCTTAAGTAAAGGTTTAATAACAGCTACTTTAAAAGCCTGTGGTACATATCCATTTACTAAGGATAGATTAACCATGTCTAAAATAGGGCCACTGATCAATGGGAATATCTCCTTAAACAACTTGGTTGGGATTGGGTCTAACATACAGGTAGAAGGTTTAGATGAAGCTAAAATTTTAGATAGCCCAGAAAGCTCTACTGCTTCTAAACAGTTCAGACACTGTGCAGGTTCTAAAGATTCCTCCAACGCTGCCTCACTTACTGAGGACGAGGTAATCATGTTTGGGAGGATGCCAATTATTTTATTTTTAATGGCATCAATTTTATTTATGAAGAATCCCATAAAGTCATTACTGCTAAGAGCTAAGGGAATGGATGGATCAACAGAGCTGTGGCTCTGGGTAAGTTTAGCAACCGTACTGAAGAGAAATCTAGGATTATTTTTATTCTCCTCAATTAATGATGAAAAATATGCTGCTCTAACTCTGCGATGGCTCTTATTATACAACAATAGACTGTCTTTCCAGATTAGGTAGGATTCCTCTTGGTGTGTAGAGCGCCATTTTCTCTCCAATTTCCTAACATTGTGCTTCAAGGAACGCAGCTCTGAATTAAACCACGAAGCCAGCTTCCTGTGAATATCAGTATCTATAATAAAACGATGCAAGCCATTAACATTTGTCATAGATTCCTCAACATTAGCTGCTTCATTTGAGGATAACTCCAAAACTGACTCATGACTAGATGCAGTGTTAACAAAATCTATCAAATCAGCAGCATTATCCTTTTGCCAAACACAATTAAGCTCCATTTCACCATTTAACCTTTAACTTTTAACTTTTAGTTCTGCTCACTTGTGTTTTTCCCAGACCTGCAATGAGCAGAAACTGTTAGTGTGCTGTTTCCTGCTCTCTGTTAATCAGCTAGATTTAAGTCTGGTGTATTATATCTATATATATATATATCTATTATAACTAGGGCTATCAAACAATGAAAAAATTTTAATCACCATTTATTCGCAAATTATATTTTATTTCTGAAAGTGTAAAAGCTCATTTAGGCATTTTAATATGCTATTTTGCAATAGATGACACTAATTAAAATTATGCTCTTACAAAAGGTATCTTCCCTTTTTTTTCAATTTTTTTCAATTACCTCAAGCAAATGTTTAATGCTCTCCCAAATTTCCAACAACTTTTCCCAAGTTCTAACCTCTTTCTGACATTTAGTCTACGGTTTAAAATAAAATTTGCTCCAAAACTCACCGTCGTGCCAGCCGTGTTTTCTCCAATGAAACTCTCCCATCAGCTGCTGTTAACACTTCAAATCACCTTTCTTGGTCCAAACTTTTCTCAAATGTAATCTGCTCCACAGTACTTCTCCACTAGAAAGCCAACACCCTTAGGGAAATTCCTACTATCTTGGAAACACACACACATTCACACAGAAATACACACAGAGACACCCACACTTTTAAGAGCCGCGGGCTCAATCAGTCTCTCCTTCTCTCTCACACAATGGATCCCATTTTAACCGAGACAAAATGTTGGACAAGACATGACAAACATAACATATAAGACCTACAGCTTGCGCGACAAAGAGAGTCCTCTGACCCTTCCTTTCGACGGAACCTTGTCTCATTTATTTTAATATCTCCTGGTCTAACCGTCATGCTTCCGAAAAACCCCGTTTTTGGAAGCTAAGAGACAATTCAAATTATCTCTCTGGGATCCCTTATTTTAATCTCTATTCTTCTCTTCTATTCTCTTGTATTCATCAATTCAACTCAACCTTTTAAAATATTAATGTATCTTGACTATTTCCTATCGCTACGCTTCTTTCGGAAGTCCCATATTCCAGAGATAGCGCCCCATCTCAGCCCTAAAAATCATCAGAACTCGTCAGCCTGAAGTTAAGGTGGCCAAATCTTAGAACTCTTTTTTTTCTTTGTATTTTATCTTTTTTATTTTCTTTTATTTATATTTTATCGTTTCTATCTTATTTTACGTTTTTGACGTAGACTTAAACATAAATCCCATTTAGTCCTTTCTCGGTTTCAACATAAATTCCATTCAATCCTCTCATACTAGTTGCTCTGTTCAACCCCTGATATTTTGAGAAGAAAGCTTCTCATCTACAGCACCACTTAAATTTAGCCTAAACGTCTAACATTTTGCCAAAGGAGAATCAAAAATCTCCTTACCTTTTCGGGTCGACCCTGTGGTGGTGTAAATGATTACTTCTTCGTGCCCAAATTCAAAAGGTTCCTCCACTTACTGTCAAATCCGGGTCACGGCACCAAATTATTAATTTTAATGTGCTGGCCTAATCCTGTTTAGCTCTGAAGGCCCATTATTACCCCGGTTTAAGATTTGACAGTAAAATGAGAAAAACATTGATCAGAGGTAAACATTGTAATATGCATATTTAATTCATTCGGAATTCCCAACGGAGGCAAACGTTTACATTACCATTGTACCTACGTGCTTCTCCCAGGCATTGCAGCTTTTGTCGGATCTAAGTTTGCAAAGACATCCTTTTAATACACTGACTGCCCTCCTCCGCTGAGTTCGGGAGGGAGGGGGTCTGTGGGCTATCTGTTATCTGCCTTGCCTGCCTAACAAAGAGACTGTTCTACTCTGCAAAGGTCAAGCCAAATGACCTATCCCGCTGCCATAAAACCCACTGCATGTTATCTTACCCTCAAAGAGGGAGACAGTCAACAACCCTGCATTCCTTTAGTTCTTCCATACGAATACAACTAAGATATTTATTTTCCTCAACAAAACGCAGACGGGTTGGTGGTGACCTGGGGACTGGAATCTAGAGCTATGCTTCCTACCAACCGTCACCCGGCCGGCCTGGTTACCCGGCTGCTCGGGTGCTGCTGCTGGAGGACTGCTACGTGAAATTACTCTATGTGGCTCCGCGCTAGCAAAGGGGCGGCTATCAGTTGGTTTTTATATAGCACGGAGCCGGGTCTCCAATTCTGACACCCTCGCCTACAAAGCTACAAAAACACTACATTTGTTACAAGTACCATTATCACTAAAGGAGGCAGAGGAATAACTAAAGATCTGACACAGAGAGCAGGAGATAGGGGGAGACTTAGACAGAGACGGAGAAGCGGAGGGAAGAGTAGGGGAGGAAGCCATTGTGAAACTAAAGCTAAGCTAGGCTAAAGCTAGGCTAGCACCCTCTTACCACGCCAAAAAAGCAAACCGTGTGAAACACGAGGAGTTCCCAAACTTTTAGCTAAAAGTTTGAAAGAAGGAAAAGAGAGAGACTTTAATAACAGAGTTTGGCATTTCACATTAAAAGTCCGGCCCAAATCAAATAAACAGAGAGATTACCATGGCTTGAGCGAAAAATATTTCAGGTTTGTTAGAAATAATTGGAACTGAGGATAAGCTGTACATAAAAGCTTGTTTGGTTTACTGTACTACAAAATTAAGCTCCTGAGGCGTTGGGGCTGTATTCAGGGTATTACACTATAAAATTGCAGAGAGGTTATGTTTAACACTGGATTCATGACAGTTAGTTGTAGAAATATCAGATTAGAGGCTCTTATATTATGATTATAGAATATTAATAGCAGTGTTGCCAACTCAGCGACTTTGTCGCTATATTTAGCGACTTTTCAGACCCCTCCAGCGACTCTTTTTCAAAAAAGCGACTAGCGACAAATCTAGGGACTTTTGGAGACTCTTACGTGAAAGCACGTATCGTTCTTACTCTTGTCCTCCAGTGGCAGGTGCTGCCGTGGGGCACCTCCCCCCTCCCTCTCAGCGCTGCAGTCAAAGCCACAGCATGTTTACCCTCAGCGTCCAGACTGCAAATAAAGCGCACATGCGCCGGGATTGACGGCGCAGGTTGATCATAAATAACTGAATTTGAAATATTTTATTTTAAATAAATAACGGCGTTTGATTCACACAGCCACATGTTCATGTTTTACCGTGACTTGTAGGCTCCTTGGTGGACCACAAGAGAAAAAAAGAAAACGTTAAAAAAAAGTTTTAAAAAAATTGTAACTCCGCCATAGTGTCTCTTTATGGTTCATTTTGCCGGTCTCAAACCCGGGTAAAGGAGGAGGGTTAGTATTGTAATAAATTAAACATTAATAAAAAAAATAATACTAAATAAACATTAATGGACAGAAAAAAGTAGCTCTATATATTCTGAGTGTTTTTACTCACTTTTTGTCTCTCTCTAACAACGTTATTTCTCCCACAGCGTCAATAACTTGCACATCACATCATGTGGCAGATTATGCAAATTAGGTGATGACGTCATTCAGCGACTTCTAGCGACTTTTAGCACAGCCAATAGCTACTTTCCTTACTGAGGAGTTGGCAACACTGATTAATAGAATGGCAAAGAGCAACAAAGCAGAGATCCAATAATCCTGTATTAAAAAAAATACTGAGATTATGAAATTGCTTGTAACGATTATGATTCATCACAAACCAGTCCTATTGAAAGAAGCCTTTAAATATACTTTGCGAAGCAATATATGAGAAAATATATGAGAGGAATATGAGAAATGCAAGGCTCATTGTCTTTTGATTTAATAAATGTATAAAATGCAGGTGGAATGTGTGCTTTGGCTTTGATCAAAAGCATGAAATTTAATTGAATATGAAATGCTTTTCTAAAGGATAGCAAAAAGAAGTCATTTGAGGGGCTTCAGGTTTTCAACAGGTCGTGTTATGCACATCATCTATTACATAAACATTCAAAGTTTTCTAGTTTTGCTGAGCAGAGGCAAACCTTGAAAAATTTCCAGACGGGACGGTTTAGTCTGGGAAGAGACAAAAAGAAATGTTAAGACAAATCTAACCTAAACATCTAGAGGAGATTGCTCGGCTGGGTCAGTGTGTTCTGGCCTTGACAGGGACTGGAGCACGAAAAGAATATCAGATCATGTCTACAGGAGGGGTAAAAGCAGGGCTTTGAACCGGTTCAAGGAACGAAAACGAAAACCGGGAACTTTTTGTATTTTACAGGGAACAGAAACGAAACCGGAAACGTTATTATTTTTTATGTTCTGGAACTGGAACACTTATTTAAAAATAATGGCAACCAGTTAATACCGGTTTTATTTTGTTCTTCAAAGTTTTCGTTGCCTAATTAACTAAACAAAAAAGTAATTATTTTCCTGCGCACGTTACCATGACGGCTGAGGTTCACTTCCTGTGTGACATCACATCACACATTCGCTGACTGAATGGAGAGAGAGCGGTGTCTCGACTAGAGCTACACATCTTAAATAAGAGGTGAATTACGATCCATCGTTAAGTTAACGCTCATTCCAAACAGCTGACAGGAACGAAATTAACCGTTCCGGGAACAGTATTTTTTTGTTCTAACCGGTTCGGGAACGTCAATTTATTGGTGGAACTCATAACCGTAAACGTTATAATTCCGTTTCTGTTCGGAACGAACCGATTGGGGAAAAAATCGGTTCAAAGCCCTGGGTAAAAGGCAACTTTTAATAAATATTGAAGGACACAGAGTGTCTGCAATCAGATCAACTAAATGTAGCCACACTTACTGTAGATTGTAAATACACTGAAGGGCTCACTGCTTAGAGGGTTTTGTGTTTTATTTATAGAGTTGTGGTCTGTTAAGCATGATGGTCGCATAATCTTCTAGGGTGGAGTTATTTTTAATTATATTTATATAAAGAACACAAATTCACTGTCAAATATTTTTCTTATTTAAATTTTGAAGGGATTCACCCCTGGGGGAAAGATGGAAGACCTTTTTATGATTATTTCTTTAAAAAGGGAACACTGTGATTAAAATGTTTGTGACTGTTTTACTGTAATTTCTTTTCAACTTATGGTAGTGTAGTGACACTATGGATGAAGAAGGTGGTCAATGTTTATATTAAACAAAATGGGATTTTGCAAGAACTTCCTTTGGCAAAATGCTGGCGGAGTGCATTCTGCTCTCAGAGATGAGAATTAGAGGATGGGGATTCGAGGATGAGTGCTCTCGCTGGAAGGATGGTGTGCTGCTGACCAGAATTCAGACATGGGGGCCATGAAAATAGCACTGAAAATGGATAACAAATGGCAGGGGCTAAGACGGAAGCGTTGGAGAACCTTCAACAGACCTGTCAGCAATAGAAACAAAGATGAGTTCGGCAAACACCCCTTCTGCATTTCACTTCAGATTTTCTTGTACACAATTAAGAACAAAATGCACATTAGAATACACATTGATGAATGTGTAAAGGTGAAAACTTTTAAAGAGGCAACTTTAAGATATAGTAAGCTTCATAAAACACGACGTGCATGAGAAGAAATAGGGGAAACCGCTAAGAAAATTATTTTGCACCATAATATTCATTTACATGATGGAATCTTAGAGCAAAAAAAAGTCAGATACATAGAGGGGCCGTTTAAGCTTTAAAAGAAAAGGGTAAAGAAAAAATGTATTTAATACAGACCCTATGAGGAAAGAAATATAAATGCATGAATGATAAATAAGGATAAGAAAAACTTGTGGGTGAAGATGTTTTGGGCATTACATCAAAAGTTAATAAGATAAATTAATGAATTTTTCAATATAAGTAGAATAAACTCTGAAACTTTACACTACCTGCTGATGCGAAGGAAAAATTGCGAACACAGCATTTACTGGGTATCTTGAAGTAAGTAGAGGTGCAAATAAGAAGTAAATAATTAGGATGCCACTAAGATGTGCCACTCCACTAGACATCAATAAAGCGCCACAAAGGTTACAAGCTAAAATACATAAAACTGCAAAATTAGCATAATGTCCCGTTTTATTAACAATGGTAAATTGAGGATTAAACAACAGTGAAAAACTGTTTTGGATTTACACGCAGTTACCTACAAGGTTTAAGGAGATTTAATATCCCTCCGCTTGGACGCAAATAACCCAATCATTCTCCTTTTAACCAGATGTTAAAACATCCTGATGGAAGAATACACATATTATTGAGTTTAGCTAACTATTTTCCAAGGGGCCTGTTAGGCTAGGATTATTAAAAAGGTTTTCCTCTTACCTACACTAATGAAAGGAAATAAGGCCAATTAGATTAGTTGGATGTTTTGGATCTGGTCAGGATAGTAGAGTGACTCCTGGACACAAGGTGATAATAAAAGGATAACAGCTTGAAGATGATATTGATGAATGAAGGTTGACTCTGAGGAACATCAAAGCTGCAATGGCACCCAACAGTGGAACTCTGCTGTGCAAAGAACATCTTGAACAGGACTATGCATGACTGCTTTGCTTCATAGGTGATGGATTTCAACTGCACAGTTTCATAAACTTGACCTGGACAGGTTGGCATTCAGGGAACACACATAGAACACACCCTTGGATTCTAGAGGGAAGAACATTTAAATATGGTGATTCAACAGCATGCATCTTGGGATAACTGGGGTCTAAAGCAGGACACTTAACAGGACATGAGGTGATATCCTGGGTTTACAATGATGCTTTGGGATTCAGCCTATGAGAAGGCCTGAATATAGTTGCTCCAGGAGGATGATGTGGAGAGACATTTCACACACAGGGTGTGTGGAGACACCCAGGACAATCTTCTGTGGTTTGAAACTGTTATGAAGTTGTCACAGGTGGTGAAAGTGTTTCGATGGCCAAGACATTTAGAACGCAGTTGGACACAGGAGACGAGAAGGTGGTCCCAGAGGGATTAGCTGTAACCCAACATAGTTTTTGGGGTTTGCTGGGGTTGCAAAAGGAAGAGGCATCAGAAAAAAAAACCTTCTCTGTCCTGACCAGGTCCGCGCTCAAAACACAAAGATCCAATTACCAAGGTCTAGACAAACACGGACGCAGAGATGCGTTCATCCAAGAACTCCTTTAGTCCACAGATTACAATGAAGCTACTAAGGCTGAACAGAGAATTGAAAGAGGCACGAAATTAATGCTGATGATTTAAACACAGGTGGTCAACATTTGAAGGGTTTGAAGGAATTACACAACTTCTTCATTAGTCACGATGGACAGCGATTGATAATGATATGAAAATGCAAATTCTAGGGTTGGAGAAAACTTTTAATTCATGGACATGATTAATCTGCTGGGACAACATGTCGTGCAAACATAAAATAAGCATTTATGGATCATTGGATGATGAAATTTCACAAACACTGCAGCCTAAATTTGGAAGAACTGTAGGAAATGCAATAGTAGTAATAATGGATGAATGAAAATGTGAGAAAAATCATTCTGAGTACTGTCTGGTTAATTCTTTCTTCCTTCTGCATGGTTTAAACTTAACACATGAGAACTGAGAACAGGATACTTAATAAAGGACTAAATTGGACGAGGATAAAAGTGTGATTGCGAGATTATCAACGAAACAAATGTTACATGTATGAAAGAGGGTTAAAGTCTCATAGAAAATTTATCTAGGGCTGTATGGAGCAGTTAAATTAATTATTTCTTAAAGATAGACAATGGGTTATTGTCCACAGGATGATATTACAGATTAAGGGTTTGTTTCAAATACATTCAAACAGGATTATAACCAGGGCTGAGTAGATAAACTGTCTGTTAAAGCCAACAGAGATTATTAAAATAGGCAATAGGCAATTACAGGGGTTAGAATTGCTGTGCGCTTTAGGCAAAAGGAGTATCATCTGCTTTCAATTAGAGGTCCTTTCGGTTTGAGGCAACCCGATCCGTACCGGTAGCACGATCCATTCCATCAGCTCATTTGCGCACGCGCGAAGACAATAACTTCCGGTAGGCAATATTTCGTTTTTCTTACTTTTTTATTCTTTTGTCTTTTTTCAGGCCGGGGGTTTCTTTTTGTATATCTTTGTATTTGCGTAAATATTGCATATTCTACAAATAAATACAGAAATACGTAAATATTTATATATATTAAGGCTGGGACATTAACGCGTTAATTTCGATTAATTAATCACACAAATATTAACGCGTTAAAAAAATTAACGCATTTTAATCGCACACCACAGTCTCCTGGAAGTCGTTTGGGATTTCACCCAAGTAATTATTTCACCTGTGGGGGCAGCATTAGAACTATGGCCAGAATACCGTCGGACGGAAACTGAAGAAGAAGAACAGAGAAGAAAGTTGCTTTTAACTAGAAGGAGAGACAACCATGGAAGAATTAGACGAAGCAGATGAAATCATTTTAGTTGGTCCTTTGCAGGGGAAATTTTGTTTTAAAATACAGGAGGGAAGAGTCGATAAGAGCGCGTTCATATGTAAATTATGCAACAAGGAATTCGCCTATCACCGCAGCGTATCAAGCCTCAAATATCACCTGAACGCAAAGCATGTAGCAGCTAGCTTGGCAGATACTAGCGTGGAAGCTAGCCCAACTGGGAGGAAGACGAAACAACCCACACTACACCAGCTGACTGGCTTCAAGGGCAGGGTAAGCAAGACCAAGGCCGAGAAAATGACCAACGCGCTGGCTTACTGGGCGGCTCTCGACTGCAGACCCATTGCTGTGGTAGAAGATAAGGGGCTGGAAAAGATTCTTCAGATTGCCCTGTCTGACCCCACGTATGAGCTGCCATGTAGAAAAACGGTGACAAAGAGGGTCCAGCAGCTCTACGACAGTGAAAAGGGGGAGAAGGAGAATTTGTTGAAGAAAGCCGAATGCGTCGCTATTACTGGAGATCACTGGACCACCTGACCCGCACCATGAAGGCCTCAGATGATGACCCAGCCTATGTGGTGAAGTTCAAGGCTGCTTTTGAAAAGGACCTGTCTCAGCGTGAGGATGCCCTAAATTACAGATTTCTACAAGTGGCTACAGCACTCGACCCTCGCTTTAAGGTGTGTAATGGTCTTCTTTATTTTTCTCTTTTATTGCTTATGACTCTTTTATTTCCTCGGCCCCCTCCCCTCCCCTCTCTTATGGAATAACAACATCAACATGACTTGTATAGCACATTATCATACATAATTGTCATTCAATGTGCTAAAGAGTAAAAAAAATGAAAACAGAAAAAAATAATCCATGTTGTTTTATGGATTGAAGATAATTAACCAACTATTACCAAAGGCAGATGAGAATAATGCTATTTTTAATTTCTTTTTAAAACAAGATGCTGTTGGGGCAGTTCTAATTTGGACAGTTTAGACTTGACCATAGGCACAACCAGTAGAAGAGATTCTGGATGATGGAAACCATGTATACTAATGAATTTCATCCAGCTTGTACTCTGTAAATCTCTGATTAATGTGACCACAAACCTGATTCTGATTCTTTTTCTGATCTTTAGGACCTAAAGTGTCTACCAAGAGGAGAGCGAGGAGAGGTGTGGACCAGCATTGAGGCACTGGTGCAACAACAACCAGGCAGAGCCACTCCGGAACGCACAGAGGAGCCAGCAAGGAAGAGGAGCCTCCTGCTGTATAATTCCGACTCTGACTCAGAGGATGAAGATGGGCCCAAAGGAGCCTTGGCCCGCTACAAGGCAGAGCCTACCATCAGTGAGAGAGACTGCCCACTGCAGTGGTGGTCCACTCATGAGAGAGCCCATCCACAGCTCTCTGTCCTGGCCCGCAAGTATCTAGGCAGCCCTGCCACTTCGGTACCCTGCGAAAGATTATTCTCCCTGGCAGGTAATATAGTTCAAAAGAAGACGGCAGCCCTGAGCTCCGAAAATGTGAACAGGCTAGTATGTCTCAGCAACTGGCTGAAAGAGAGGAAGTAATCAGTTAAATGTGTATCCTGAGGCCAGTTGGCCAGTTGTGTTTCAAATGGGAAAAATTGGAGGTCAATCACTGTCACTTTATGTTGAACTGAACTGTCTGAATGGCCAATGTTATAAAGAGTTGGACTGAATTTCATTGAATTTCTGACTTATTTTTTGTAAACAGTTGAACTGTTGATAAATCCACGAATTGTGTTAAAGCCTCAGAGGCTTTTTGTTCTGAATGTACTTGAGAGTATTGCATTTTTGCGTTTAAAAAGCAGTATTAAGCTCTACCTATACCTATAGAGCTACCTGAATTTCTGAGTTTAGCGTTCCTAAATATGTTGAAGTTTAAAATTTGCACTGGCCTGTTGATATTTCTTTAAAAAAATAAACAAACAATATTTTGTTTATTAAGCTTATGTGTTATTCAAAATCCATGTGGAAAAAGTTACTTCCTGCTGTTTCCAAGTATGCGATTAAAATGCGATTAATTCGATTAATTAATTTCACAGCCATGCGATTAATCGCGATTAAAAATTTTAATCGCGTCCCACCCCTAATATATATATATATATATATATATATATATATATATATTTATTTATTTATTTTATTTTTTTAATAGCAAAAATGTTTCCCAGTTGTGGTTAGGGAAATAAAAATATATACACCATTTCTTAAAGTACACAAAAAAAACAGCTATAAACATGTTTAGGAGTATAGAAACGTATTTTATTTTGAATATTCTTCAGGGTTTTTTTATAATTTATCTGATTTGCATATGTATTTGTGTATTTTGTACTTAATAAATGCATTTAAAAAAAGTATGCCTTGGCTTTGTTATGTGTTCTTTGTTCTATTCCCTATTAACAATGCGGGTACTTTAATGACGGGGTCTTCTCTTGTTCATGATTTGTACACCAGAGGGCGCTTAACTCTTAAACGATAGTTTTAACTTTCTAATAAAACTAATTTTTAGTACAAGATTATTTGTATAACAAAATTCACCTTATCAGGATGAAAATATTTTTTCCCAGTCCTGTTTGAACAAATAAAACTAATAGAGTGCATTCAGACAAAACGTTATGCAATGATATATTCCCGGACTTCTGAGCATAGCCGATGACGTCAAGCAATACAATGGAGAGAATGTAAAACGCATCAATTTCTTCCAGAAAAATCTTAAATATTTTCTATACAATATATTTTAGCATTCTTTAATGATTTAAGTATAGAAATAAGTATTTTCAGTTTTTGTATATAATAAGTATTAACGGTGCTACCGGTATGGATCGGGAAGTGACCATAGACATAATATAAGAGTAGACCCCGCATTGACTGTCGTGGCGCAGGAATTACAGCCGCCATCTTGGGGCGGTCGACCTGCTACCCTAACCTGCTGATTCAAGCTGAACACACTAATGATACCACTGTGCGGCGTATTTCTGTTTAAATCGACGGACTATTGACGTCAGGGCTCGAGGGATAACTTTTCACATGTAAGATTAAAAGATATTGTTTATATTAGAATGTGATTTTCTAACATTAGATAGAGAGTTACAGGTCTACACATCCAAGTTTTTGTGACTTAGTCTCTCCAAAATTGCATCTACCCTGTGAAGGCATCAGAGCTTTAGACATTGGTAAATTTTATATATATATATATATATATATATATATATATATATATATATATATATATATATATATATATATATATATTATTCGCTAATGTCTAACAAAGCTCTGATGCCTTCACAGAGCAGCTGCAAATATAAATATTTCTATCGATCGATCGATTGATCGATAGATATATTTTTGGTTATGGCCTGGCTCTTGGACCATAACAAATCAAAGGGAAGCCCCGCATGGGATAATTTAAAATGGGATTTATTTAACAAAAATCATAACTGGTTGGAGAGGAGAGAGAAAGAGAGAAGTAGGTGGCAGAGAGAGAGAAAGAAGGAGCTGAGCTCCTCCGAGCTGGTCTGATCTGAGCTGCTCCCAGCTGGGGTTGATGGCATGATGGCATCACACAGTTGCCGCAGATTTGTCGGCTGCACATCCATGATGCGAATCTCCCGTTCCACCACATCCCAAAGATGCTCTATTGGATTGAGATCTGGTGACTGTGGAGGCCATTTGAGTGCAGCGAACTCATTGTCATGTTCAAGAAACCAGTCTGAGATGATTCCAGCTTTATGACATGGCGCATTATCCTGCTGAAAGTAGCCATCATGGGTTGGGTACATTGTGGTCATAAAGGGATGGACATGGTCAGCAACAATACTCAGGTAGGCTGTGGCGTTGCAACGATGCTCAATTGGTACCAAGGGGCCCAAAGAGTGCCAAGAAAATATTCCCCACACCATGACACCACCACCACCAGCCTGAACCGTTGATACAAGGCAGGATGGATCCATGCTTTCATGTTGTAGACGCCAAATTCTGACCCTACCATCCGACTGTCGCAGCAGAAATCGAGACTCATCAGACCAGGCAACGTTTTTCCAATCTTCTATTGTCCAATTTCGATGAGCTTGTGCAAATTGTAGCCTCAGTTTCCTGTTCTTAGCTGAAAGGAGTGGCACCCGATGTGGTCTTCTGCTGCTGTAGCCCATCTGCCTCAAAGTTCGACGTACTGTGCGTTCAGAGATGCTCTTCTGCCCACCTTGGTTGTAACGGGTGGTTATTTGAGTCACTGTTGCCCTTCTATCAGCTCGAACCAGTCTGGCCATTCTCCTCTGACCTCTGGCATCAACAAGGCATTTCCGCCCACAGAACTGCCGCTCACTGGATGTTTTTTCTTTTTCGGACCATTCTCTGTAAAACCTAGAGATGGTTGTGCGTGAAAATCCGAGTAGATTAGCAGTTTCTGAAATACTCAGACCAGCCCTTCTGGCACCAACAATCATGCCACGTTCAAAGTCACTCAAATCACCTTTCTTCCCCATACTGATGCTCGGTTTGAACTGCAGGAGATTCTCTTGACCATGTCTACATGCCTAAATGCACTGAGTTGCCGCCATGTGATTGGCTGCTTAGAAATTAAGTGTTAATGAGCAGTTGGACAGGTGTACCTAATAAAGTGGCCGGTGAGTGTATATATATATATATATATATATATATATATATATATATATATATATATATATATATTAGGGCTGGGCAAGTTAACGCGTTAATTTCGCATTAATTCATTAGACTATTAACGGCGATATTTACTTTAACGCGCATTAACGCATGTTGCTCACATGCTTTAATTTTGTGAAGGTCTGTTGCTGCGGTGTAGGGGTTTGAATCAGAACAGTAGGTGGCGATAGAAATTGCCTGTTTTCGGTAGAGTTTTTTCCCATAAAGAGAATTCCCTGTCAGTGGCAATAACCTTTAATTTATTATTATTGCTATTTTTTGTTTTACATGTTTAAGTTGAGCTTTACACTAAATATGTGTTACTGATAAGTGCTACAAATGTTACAACACTTTTGTTCATATGGCAGCAGAACATTAAAATAAAAGTGCTCTTTACACTACTTTTGAATTCATTCTTGGAGTTTGTAAATACAATGCGATTAATCATGATTAATCAGGCAAATTATGCGATTAATCGCGATTAAATATTTTAATCGTTGCCCAGCCCTAATATATATATATATATATATATATATATATATAT
>CM073134.1:51239012-51299012 GCA_037039145.1 Fundulus diaphanus
ACATATGTGTATAATAAAATATTGTTTGAATGTATTCTCTGTGTGTAATTATTCCCAAAATAGTAGTGTCATGTGATATGGCATGGTGTGTAATAATCAGACCTCTCAACTAGGGCTGGACGATATAGAAAAAAAGCTTATCGATAAAAAAAAATTTATATTGATCGATATCGATAATTATTGAAAATATTTAAAACCATATTTTATGTGTAGCTCTGCCAGGACATTTTATGATATTGCTAAATGATTTAATTTTAATAAAGAACACAAACACAGAATTCCAATTAAATCTTTATTTAACCAACTTTTTTAACCATAACAGAATTTTTTTTAAAGAAAAATAACTTAAGAGACCTGAGTTATGTTATTAAATAATGACAAAGAATAAACTAAAGTGACCAGTAAAATTACCAAAATAAATATACCAAATAAATAAATAAAATAGCCTATTTAGGTGGGAATAGTACACTAGTTGCTCCTCAGGGTCCATTCTATTTCTAGTCAATCGAGAGGCTGACGCAGGGCTGAGGTCTGAGGTTGTGGCGTGGAAAGACACAGATTGCAGCTCATTTTGCACTGATTCCTGGCACTCGTTGCACAATTTAGGGAGCGCTGTCAGAGAAAAACTTGCGTCCCGGAACTTTATATCGCGGATCAAGAGTGGCAAGTAATTGTTTGAAGCAAGGTTTTTCAGCTGCAGACGTATCAATCACTATGAAGTACGTTACTGCATGCGTGATATCCTTACGCCGCTTGGACGCTTTTTCATTTTATCACAAAGAAGGGAGAGCAGTTTAGCTGCTATACCTGCTTTGTTTTGGAAGAAGTTCCAGAAGATTCCTAAGAAGACCCGCAGCAGAGTGGGGCTGAATGGGCTCGCGCTGCTGCGCGTGTGAGCTGGGTGTCAGCGGCTTACGTGATGAAACAAGTTGGTTGCGTTACCAGACTTTGTTTTTACCGGTTCCTTGCAAGTTTTACAAATCACTGTGGTTTATTTCTGCCAGACTGGCGAACTAGTAAAACCCCGTTTTGGGACAGTTTCCTCCACCGCTACTTCCTGCAACATATTCACATGCTCTGTGTTGTGGTTTGAGAGGGCGGCGCTTTGTGACGGCATGCCTGGGTCCGCGATTACGATTGGTCGAGAGGAAGTAGTGACTGTAGCATCAACTAATATGATAGGCTGAAAGGAAGGAAGGAAAACTCTCTATCGAAGTATTATCGACCCTATTTTTTTCTATCGCGCCACATGTCTATCGATCGATATATATTGTTATTGAATTATCGTCCAGCCCTACTCTCAACTTTGATCAAAAGTTAAGAGTGAGATTATGCTAATTTTGGGGGCGGGGGGGATTATGGTCAACAATTTACCTTCAGCAGCAACACTGAAGCACACAGAGGTTCACGCTGCGTCTTTACGCACGATCCAGCTGCTGATGTCTCCCTCTTTTCAGCTCAATGCACTTCTGGACTGTTACAGTTTATAACATTCTCATCACCTTTCACAGCGACAGGTTTCTCAGTCAGTCGCCGCGCTGACCAGACAAATTTCTATTGCTCTCGTCAGTGCGGTGGTGAGGTGGGCGGATTTTACCCCCGTTGGTGCGCTGCGTGCGACGGATAAACAGTGGGGAAAATGCATGACTAAATACTGTAAAGAGCTTCTATAAAGGGAACAGGGGTACTGACAGATCTGAGATGAAGCCCCTGATGTTACAAGTTCTTTAAAATGACCCTTAAAAGTGCGCACCTGAATTAAAGCGCGAGGCAGCAGCCCACGGAAGCGCCACTGATTCTATGTTGTTAAAAACAAAAGAGCATGAAACACAGCTACTAACTCTCCTATTGACTTTAACTGGCACACGTTGCTACCGATGTGAGGACATTAAACGTAGTGATTCACGTTTTGAATGGTGAATGGTGATAAAAGCACCTGCTCCGAGGGAAAGGAGGGGGGGAGAGGAGCAAGCGCTGAGGCACAGAAATACGGTGCATGTAGTTAAAAAATGCAGAATTAATTAAAACGAAACTTATAAACAGACTAAGTGGCGTTTTAAACTGCATCTGGTTAGCAGATCTGTTTTATGATCCAGCGTGCAGCCATAACTGGTTCTGAATGAACCGGTCATCTGGCAAAATCTGAGCCACTTCCCGAAGCAGTCACGTGATACAGCCGGGCAGCGAGGCTTCGGACGTCATCGTTTTCGGCTCCTCCCCTAAATGAAGCAAGCTTCGATACGCACTTTACGGAAATGCCCCCTCCATTACTCGACACACGCCTCGCAGCCTCGGCACATCACCTAACATCACTACATTTAAGGTTCCTTACAAACAGTCGGTTCACAAGCAAGATCACTTCAGATCAAGGCCCAAGGAAAGAAGAAAAAGGGGTCTGGCATCTCTGGTGTGAAGCTCTTTATGGAGTGGCTGACGAGCTCCAACACATTGCACCTGTGGCAGCTTGGATTGTGATCCAGGCAGAACTGAAACACAAAGAGAGCTCTCTCATGAAGAGAGCCCCTAGAGGTCAGTGACCGTAACAGGGATCAGGCTGGCTCAGAAGTCAAAAAGGCAGATTGGGTCAAAATTCACAGGACTATCAGAAAAGAACGCTGGATAAGCCTCACCAAAAGGCTCAAATTGATCTGGCAGATTGCAGGGGGCAGAGGCAGGTATAAGTAGGGGTATGAGCAGGTGAATAGAGTGAAACTAATTACCGGAATGGGTGGAGCTAATCAGGGGAAGGGAAGTGACTGGAAATAAAACTGAAGCTGATTGGATGGTGACTGAAGAAGGGTAACAGGGTGGTGACTAAGAGTTGAAAGAATGCTGGAAGGTGAACTGAATAAAGGCTGGTGAGTGAACTAATTAATCAAATAACAAACATAAACCATAACAAAACCCAAATCATGACAGTAACTACCACAAAAAACTCATTAGTATTATGTAGAATATGAGACAGCAAGACTATGGCATTATTAAACAACACTGTAAAAAAAAGCATCGTACAATTTATGGTAAAATACTGGCAGCTGTGGTTGCCAGAATTTTACCATGGTAAATACGATCCTAGTGTACAACACATTATAGTATAATATTTTGCCAACCCTCACTTTAACAGCTCAGAACGGTAAACTGTTGACAGAAAATTACTATAAAAACCACAGATATATTGTAAGCATGAGTAGTCTACATCAGTAAAAAGCACAGAAAACCTGATGCAGTACAAAATATAATTTTTTTTAAATCAACTTTACGATACGATTACCAGCAGCTGTGGTTGCAAGAATTTTACCTTAAAAATCCAGTCCAACATAGAAGGGTTGTCAGGCTTTCAACATGGAAAATTATAAAGGAATTAAGTACAAAGTAAACAAAAATACACGCTATGACTGCTCCACTTAAACTATTTCTATTCAAACAGTCAGTGAAAAACAGAACTTATTCAATATCCTGTCCAATATCCTCATAAAGACAGACATACATACATACACTACCGTTCAAAGGTTTGGGGTCACATTGAAATGTCCTTATTTTTGAAGGAAAAGCACTGTACTTTTCAATGAAGATAACTTTAAACTAGTCTTAACTTTAAAGAAATACACTCTATACATTGCTAATGTGGTAAATGACTATTCTAGCTGCAAATGTCTGGTTTTTGGTGCAATATCTACATAGGTGTATAGAGGCCCATTTCCAGCAACTATCACTCCAGTGTTCTAATGGTACAATGTGTTTGCTCATTGGCTCAGAAGGCTAATTTATGATTAGAAAACCCTTGTGCAATCATGTTCACACATCTGAAAACAGTTTAGCTCGTTACAGAAGCTACAAAACTGACCTTCCTTTGAGCAGATTGAGTGTCTGGAGCATCACATTTGTGGGGTCAATTAAACGCTCAAAATGGCCAGAAAAAGAGAACTTTCATCTGAAACTTGACAGTCTATTCTTGTTCTTAGAAATGAAGGCTATTCCATGCAAGAAATTGCTAAGAAATTGAAGATTTCCTACAACGGTGTGTACTACTCCCTTCAGAGGACAGCACAAACAGGCTCTAACCAGCGTAGAAAAAGAAGTGGGAGGCCGCGTTGCACAACTGAGCAAGAAGATAAGTACATTAGAGTCTCTAGTTTGAGAAACAGACGCCTCACAGGTCCCCAACTGGCATCTTCATTAAATAGTACCCACAAAATACCAGTGTCAACATCTACAGTGAAGAGGCGGCTGCGGGATTCTGGGCTTCACGGCAGAGTGGCAAAGAAAAGCCATATCTGAGACTGGCCAATAAAAGAAAAAGATTAAGATGGGCAAAAGAACACAGACATTGGACAGAGGAAGACTGGAAAAAAGTGTTGTGGACGGATGAATCCAAGTTTGAGGTGTTTGGATCACAAAGAAGAACGCTTGTGAGATGCAGAACAAATGAAAAGATGCTGGAAGAATGCCTGACGCCATCTGTTAAGCATGGTGGAGGTAATGTGATGGTCTGGGGTTGCTTTGGTGCTGGTAAGGTGGGAGATTTGTACAGGGTAAAAGGGATTCTGAATAAGGAAGGCTATCACTCCATTTTGCAACGCCATGCCATACCCAGTGGACAGCGCTTGATTGGAGCCAATTTCATCCTACAACAGGACAATGACCCTAAACACACCTCCAAATTGTGCAAGAACTATTTAGAGCAGAAGCAGGCAGCTGGTATTCTATCGGTAATGGAGTGGCCAGCGCAGTCACCAGATCTGAACCCCATTGAGCTATTGTGGGAGCAGCTTGACCGTATGGTACGCAAGAAGTGCCCATCCAACCAATCCAACTTGTGGGAGCTGCTTCTGGAAGCGTGGGGTGCAATTTCTCCAGATTACCTCAACAAATTAACAGCTAGAATGCCAAAGGTCTGCAATGCTGTAATTGCTGCAAATGGAGGATGCTTTGACGAAAGCAAAGTTTGATGTAAAAAATATTATTCTTATTTCAAATACAAATCATTATTTCTAACCTTGTCAATGTCTTGACTCTATTTTCTATTCATTTCACAATGCATGGTGGTGAATAAGTGTGACTTTTCATGGAAAACACAAAATTGTTTGGGTGACCCCAAACTTTTGAACGGTAGTGTACATACATACATACATACATACATACATACATACATACATACATACATACATACATACATACATACATACATACATACATACATACAAAGTAGTATTTAATATATTATTGCATTGCATAAAACGACGGCAGAGCTAAACAAGACAAACATTTTGTTTGAAACAAACCGTAGTTATGTAACTAGGGTATTAGCAGTAAGTGATCCTAGAGCAGGGTTCACTAATTAAAAATCAGCGGGGTCCGAATAAAGAAAATCAACAACCAGTAAAGGTCCGGACACATTTTTTATTACAATCCGTTACTTTAAACAGTATTTAACACTGAAATAAAATGTTTATGCATCCACCTTATACATTGACTTTTTAAACAAAAAAATAACATAAAAATAGAACGTTTTTCTATTTTAAAATCCAAAGTGCTTTTTGAAATAGAGAACCACAATCTTTCACAGTTTGGTATATAGACAATTTCTTGACTTTCACATCTTTTATAAAACCCCTGAACTTTTTTTACTTTCTTTTTTATGGCTTAATGATAGAAGTGAGCTTTAGGCTGCCCTGCAAGGATTTTACACCTGGGTTTGATTGGCAACAAAGCCAACCTCAAGCACATATCAAGGTGCTCATTCGTTCTGCGCCTTTAAATTAGCTATTTTCTCCGTATGTATGAGCAAGCGGATATGTTTGGGAACGCTCCGGAGGGCTTTGCCATATTAACAAGTGAAGTTAGCACAGGGGTTGAAGCAAAAATAATGTTTGACTGAAAACATTTTCTCGCAAGCCCATATATTCCCGGGCCATGGACATCATGCCGCATTAGTTGGCTCACTTGCTTAGTGTGCAAAGTCAACTAAATCTGATACTTTTAAAATATCCATTGAAAATTCCTGTATCTCTGCCACCTTTCAGCTTTAGACCCTTTGCGTCATCCTGGACAGCCTCTCCATCACTTTCCACATCCACATCATCATCTGGGTTACTTTCATCTCTGCAGCATCAAGTTCTTCCTTCACACTGTTGACAAACTGGTCCACAGTCCACTTTACAATCCCAGCTCCCTTTCCTCTCTGTCCTCCAGATACCCTCAAGCAGCTTGCATCATTACATCATCTACTGTACATCACACCTGTACATCAACTCCACTGGCTCCCTGTCACATTCAATATAAACCAATTTTATGATCATACAAGGCAAACACAGCCTTGGAAATGCAGGACACATCACCAACACTATCATGACATAATACATTTTAATTTGACACAGATTGCACATGACAATAATTCAGTCTCTGCTTTGCCCGTAATTGTTCACCAATTAATCATTACAGTTTATAAAAAGGCATGATTTAACTTTTTTGAAGTTTAATAAAATGGTTATATTTTAGCCCAGTCACTGGAGACCTGTCCAGGATGAACCCTGTGTCCGCGCTCCACTTTAACTTCATAAAAAAACTCTCTGAGAATCGCCTTTCTCTGGCCTCACCCAGGTAGAACCCGTTCTCCAGTCCATGTTGTAGCTGCAGTTTATTTGTTTCATCTTTTTGATGTAGTTTTCTTAACAATCTGTAAGCATCAAAATCCTTGTCATTTTATTTAGTGTCCTGGAGCGCAGCTGCTCATCGGGTGATCACATCGGGTGATGCAGCTCTGCCTTCTTTGTTTCAGAACAGCGCAGGGTTTTTTTTTTTTTTTTTTTACTTTTTCCGAATCGAACCCAGTCAAATGAGGCACATTGTTTCACATTCTGACTCTTGTTCTTCAAGGGTCATGCTAAATTAGCCTGAGCTAGCGCGTTACTCTTCTTTGTGTTTAAATAAAACATAACAGCGAATCACGAGGAGATTCCTGGTTGGTCGCCGCGTTTATCAGCGAGGGAATAAACGCTGACAGGCCACAGGTGGAAATAATTCATTAATTAACAGCCGGAGCAGATTGACGCTTACCGAGGGAAGTTGTTGTCAGCTGCTGAACTTTCTGACCTGCTGGTTTGCATAAATCCAAAGAAAACCTTTGACCACCGCTACTTTCATTCATACCATCTGTGGCCAGTTTAAAATGCTCTCCCAAAGGTTAAAATGATGAACACCGATAAACCACAGACTGGCCATGTCCGCTTTGGAAAGACCCGCCCTGCTCTCATTCTGATTGGCTAATGTCCCGGCTCTGCCAGGTTTGATTGGTTGAGAGCAGCTTCAGATTATAACCTTGAATAAAAAGTCTAAACGGGACTTTTTGAAATCCGTCGCAGCGACGGAGAACTTTAACCCCTGAGTTAGACACTGTCGTTAGACAACATGCAGTAATATATAAATGTTTTGAATGAGGTTGGGTCCGGATTAGGTAGCAGCTGGGTCAGGATCCGGACCGTGGTCCGCTAATCCGTGACCTCTGTCCTAGAGGCTAATAGGGCTATGCTAGAGGACATTCGGTGCTAATTTAAAAACACTTAAACTTTATTTGGTCGTAATGAGCAGTCCGGACAATAAAAATATTAATGTCCCATCTGTGTATAAAATCATAATCCTAACCCTATGGAAATAAAGTTTGTTATGAGCCTGGCTCATTGTCCCTCACATTCATCTCATTCTCCTTGTTGGCACTGGCCCCCTTTGTTAAGCCTTCGTGGCACTGGCCCTCTTTGGTAAGCCTTTGCGGCACTGGCCCCCTTTTTGGTAAGCCTTCGCGGCACTGGCCCCCTTTGGTAAGCCTTTGCGGCACTGGCCCCCTTTTTGGTAAGCCTTCACGGCACTGACCCTCTTTGGTAAGCCTTAGCAGCACTGGACCCCTTTTTGGTAAGCCTTCACGGCACATCTCCTCTATTACTCATCCTTCTGTTCTACGTTTCTTAGCTTTCGACTCAAGTCTCTCTGCCTTCTGAGCATGCTGACGCATTGACCTCGACCTCTGCAATTTTTTTGGGGAAACATCCCTGTTCTCATACACATGCTTATGCATATTAAAGTAAAATTCAGTGCTAATATTTCCTGCTGAGGTCTGAACGCCAAAGTTCTAAAATATTTGTAACAATAAAATTCTTCTAATTGTCTTTTCTTTCCGTGTGTGTTTTTCAGATTGAAATGAAGCCTAGGGGGAAGTTCAACTGAAGAAACTGAATTACTTATCCTCATCCAATCAGAGGCTCATCCGCCTCAGACGCAAGCCAATCGGCTTTGAACCGCAACTCCATGAAGCCCAGTCAGCATCCAGAGTTCTTCTTAAAAGGGTTTTAAATCCACAACTCAACCTGCTACCCAGGGGCGGATTTACCATTAGGCGAAAGTTCCTGGGGGCCCCAATTATCCAGCAAGGCTTTGATAATGATGTTGTTCCACCAGACTGAGAGAGTCCAGCATCATCCACTCTGCTGGTAAGCAGTCAGCACAGTGTACTTCCTGAAGATGACCCAGCTCTGGTCAATCAGCTGTCTGATCGTGCACACTGCTCAATAGTACTGAGAGGACCGCTCCAGGTGAAGAACAGGATGTTGCCAAGAAATGGAGACGGGCGCAGATTTACTTCCAGCTATTATTTCATTCAAATGAAAAATGGAGAACAGACAAGCAGATCATGGCTTGTCTACTAGAAAAAGGGACAAAAGAAAACATAGAGGAAACAACAAGAAAAGGGATAAGAGAGGGACAAAAGGTAGAAAACTATTCTATTAAAATTTCTGTATCTGTATAATGGGTCTGTTTTATGTGTTGTCTTCACAATTCAGAGGGCCCCATGCCTTTCTTTGCCTAGGGTCCCAAATTTCCTAAATCCGCCCCTGCTGCTACCCAGCCAAAGAGTAAGCAATGGTTGCGCTATGTCTGATTTGGACTCAGATGACCCTGATTGAACCCACCTCCATCCCCTTCTCCACCATCGTAGCCAAGCTCCATCGGGCTTTTCCATGGTGCTCCTTCAACCTCGTCCCTATCAGAGTGTAATTCCTCCCGGACTCTTACTGAATTCCCTGTCCCATCTCAATCGGTCCGGCAGAAGTCCGCCATGTTGAGCCTGGTTCTGCCAGAGGTTTCTTCCCAAGGGGAGTTTTTCCTCTCCACTGTCGCTTCATGCTTGCTCATCATGGAAAGGTTCATGCAAACCTGTGTTTATCCAAGCTGGACATCTATCTTTTTGGGTCCCTGAGTGAAGCACTAGTATCAACTCTCGCAGTCTACTGGATCTCACCATTACAGCTCAAGCAGATCGTCTCGCCAACCAGCATCTATGGACTGAACCAACTTCATCTATCTCCAGTCCACCACCATTTTCAGGCGTGGGGGGAAACATCCCTGTTCTCATACACCATGCTTATTAAAGTAAAATTCAACGCTAATGTTTCCTGCCGAGGTCTGAGCGCCAAAGTCTTGAAATATTTTTATCAATAAAATTGTTTTAATTGTCTTTTTTTTCCCGTGTGAGTTTTTCAGATTGAACTAATCGTAAGTCACACCCAAACACATCAGCATAGCATGTTTAAAAGGAAGGTAGTGGGAGCTATGCCTGTTATCTTGGTCAAGGTTTAAAACACAGTGAAAACTGTTAAGGATTATGAGATTACAGAGACTGGGCGGTGAAAGGCAGTTACCATGGAAACTGCAGATAAACAACAGTCACTGGAGACACAGCCTGACATAGTTAAATTGGGCAGAATGACTGATCAGGGGAAGATGTGTCAGCCAGGACATGTCTACATTATAGTATGATCTTCTCCACCAATGTGATGAATGGAACACTGATGTCATACTGTTCACGCCCCTGAATGGGTCTACACAATTGGTCCTACTTAATGTCTGCGTGAGTAATGAAAAGGGCTCTCTGGCATCTGGAAATCTACCCGTCGCATTGTTGTGTATGAGAGACCAGTACTGAACCTGTAAACATCCCTCTGCCTTTTAGATTAAATATGTTAAAATATAGTTTTGGTTTCAAGAGTCTTTTTATTACTACAGAAGTCTATGTAAATGACCTTTCTATGTTCAGTCATAATTAGTTAACATTTGTTTATCATTTAGTCCAAGCCGATGCTTTTATTTTGAAAGGTTTAAAACCGGAAATCGGTTGTTGTAAACAATGCAGTAATAGCGCGAACTCTAGGGAGCAGAGAGGTGGTATGCTCCACGGTTAAAAGGAAAATATTGTAAACTGCAAAGGTACATTAGCGCCTGGTTGATAAGGGAACAACGTTGGTATTGACTTTTTCTTTTGTAAATGTACATTTAGTTATATAGACCAGTTCATTGTTATTGTTTTGATCCGGGGTTTTCGCGCATGCGCGCCGGACTGGTAGGCAAAAGGCGAACACAATTGCGGACGCAAACAAAGGAAACAACGATTTCTCGACGTATTTTTCTTCGTTAGATAACGTATCACAAGATCGTTTTAAGAGTAAGTTGATGGTTGATGGTATCAGATTGCCAGATCCACACAGCAAAAGCCTGAAGAGATGGAGCGAGTCTGTGAAATGCTGGCCAAGTGTTCCGTACGGCAACATATACAGCTACCTTATAAACACGGCAGTACACATGAGAGAGCATGAAAGCCATGAAACCACTGGACGGCTACAATTATTTTATATCGGGACCCCATGAGGGATTAAGCGGGTCAGAAAATGGATGGATGGATGGATGGATATTCAGACATGTTTGTGTAACATCCGAAAGCGGAGTCGGACACAGACAGCGTCTCAGCGGAGAGGAAGACCCGCCACCGGTAGGTAAAAAAAAAACATTGTTCACTAAGGATTATTTGTGGTGTTTTTGTCTTATTAATCCTTTTCACAGACTCATGCCAGAGGGTTTGCATACATTGTAAATGTACGTATATTATTACGAAACGAACGTTTACGTCTTGACTTAAGTATATATCCTAATTTATTATTTATATAATGATTTAAGTAGAACAATGACCAGTGCAAAATTAAGTTGTATTTACCGGAGATGAAGTGTAGACTGCAAATTCTGTCGTGGTATGATGGCTCCCACAGTCGATTGGGATTGTCTGCCTGTGTCCTTTCATTGAAAATATCCATTTCTTTCGTCTTTCTTCGTCCTTCGGTAAACGACAGAAACGTACATCCGACGATTTGGAATGCCTCTGTGTGCAACCGGGAGCACAACAAGTCGTAAGCATTGTTTAGATTCCAAAAATAAACTAACTAAAAGTACGCTCTAATTCACCCGTTTTGTCATGTAGTAGACGAGAACAGTACTGTTTTTGCCTGCCCGCGGGACCCAGATGTAGCGCTGACGTCACACTTGAACTGGTCTATTTCACGGAGCATACAGGTTGTTATTAAGTGTAGCAGTTTCATTTTCTTTCCAGCAGGGAGCTTTCATTTTGCACAGTGAGCTAGTCATGTTTTAGTGATATGAAAGTATAAGTTTCATAGTTATATGATGTATAAAGTCACAGGCACTTGCAAGTTGGTGCATCATTAAATTTATTTTTGCAGTATTTAAAAGGTTAAAAGGAAACATACTGTGAGAGTTATTAATAGCGTATTTGTTTTGTATATGCAGCTCTTACGGTGTGTTCTCAAGCAAGGCTGTTCAATAAAAGGATTGTGAACCATCAGTTTGAGAGACCATCTTTTCAACCGGGGTGCTACAGTCTACAATAGAAACACAACATTATTCAGCAAAAGAACATAGGATGACCGCAGCCAGGTCAATTCTTTAACAAAACACATTGAGTAAACCATTTTAAATGATTCATTCCCTACAACTCCCCCTATAATTTCTCTCTGCCAGACCTCTGCCATTGTCTGTTTGTGCCGAAAGGGCATCCGGTTGCAGTGAATTACTCCAGGGTGAAACTGGTTCTTTGGCCAGGGCCAAGGAACCGGCTGGCTCAGGGGGGAAAGGTCCTCGTCTGGGAACCGGCTCCGGCGGTATGCACTCAGGCTGTGAACATGGGGACCTCCACACGGCCTCCCTGGCGTAGCTGCTTCTTGTGAGGGCCTGCACTCGGCCTGTGATGGGGGAGTCGCAACATGGCCTTCCCAGCGTGGCTGTATTAATTTTTTGGAGGCTGTAGTGCACTAAGGTTGATCTGTCACTGGAAACCGCTCCACACAGCCTCTTCTCAGCTTTCCTGCAACAGCTAGAAGGGGCGATTTTCAAATCAGCTTTTATCCTCCAAAAGTCAGCTTGGTCCACCCTGCAGATGCTTGTGAGTCTCTGAACCCCATGCGGCATGCATGGGTGGCTTGTCTCCCTAGTGTAGAACTCCTCTCTCTTCGAGGGGCAACAGGCAAAGAGTTAGATAAATTGGAGGGGGCTTGATACATAGCAGTGTCGATACCCCCTGCTGTGATGGGCAGTCCCTTGATGCCTGTAAAAGTCTCACATTTCAGTGGCTTTAAACTTAGTCTGATGTTATCCTCTATGGCTGATTGCACAACACAGCGCAGGTATTTCTTAGTCTGCAAATAACTTTCTACTGGAAATTTTGTATCGAGGCCCTAACAAGCAAAGCATGTATTGAAATCCTTTGTTCTCAGTGATGTTGCAAGGCTGGATGTCTTTGCAGATAAAGAAGGCTATAGCATCTGGTCTGGCTTTGACACGAGTGCAGTTAATTGCCAGTTGCTCGCTGAAAAATTATGAAATGCTAGCTTCACCATGCATGGAGCTGGAGCGAGAAACAATTTTCCCCCCTAACGTTTAATGTTTCTGAGCATTCACTGGACCTCTGTGAACAACATCACACATGCACATTGAGGCTACACCAGTATTACACCTGTCCAAAGCCTGAGATGATAACAAGTTACATGGCTTACAAAAATAACCAAATTACCTCAATACTTTCTTTTAGATTACTTAGGTTTGATACAACTGATTTAACCCTTTACCCTTTTTTATTAAATAAAAAGACAAAAGATTTTTTTATGAGCTGTATAGTGTGTTTTATGTCAGAGTAGTCCTGCTAAGAAAGAACTGAGAGACATATATATATTTCAGAGTTCAATTTATTGCAATTAAATTATTTACATTTTGTGCAATGAGATTTAGCACAAGCATGAGGTACTGTGCAGCCTGCTCCAGGGCAGCTGTGGCTACAATGTAGCTCACCACTGTCAGAGTGAATGGGTGAATGACTTACCAGTGTAAAGAGCTTTGCGGGTAGTCGGACTTGATAAAGTACTATACAAGTACAAGCCATACATACACACACACACACACATATATATATATATACATATATATATATATATATATATATATATATATATATATATATATATATATATATATATATATATATATATATATATACATATACACATATATATATATATATATATATACATATACACATATATATATATATATATATACATATACACATATATATATATATATATATACATATACACATATATATATATATATATATACATATACACATACATATATATATATATATACATATACACATATATATATATATATATATATATATATATATATATATATATATATATATATATATATATATATATATATATATATATATATATATACACACACACACGCACACATACATACACATTGCACAATCAAGCCTTGAGGAATAAAATCCGACTAAAGCTACTGAAATGTTGACACGTTTACAGGCCCTCAGGGGACTGCCGCTTACGCTTCTCTTTGCCTGTAGACCCTCGACCCACCAATGCGGGCAAAGAGACAAAGAGCCGGACACGAAGCCCTCCAAGCATCCCCCACCAAGGAAAGAAAAATGCACAGAACCCAAGCCCTCGAGGCCCCACCAGGACAACCGCCTAAGGACTACACACCCCAGGAATCCAGAGCCTCGGAGCCTAAGTGATGGAGCCGATCAGAGGAGCTCAGAGAGATCCATCTGATGCGGAGGCAGATGCTGTCTCAAGACTAATATGATCCAACAAAAGATCTCTATACTGATTGATACTGAGAATTTTTTGTTAGTTTTCCTTGTGACACAAAAGACAGTGAAAGCCATGCAAATCACTCTAATTACCCAGCAAGCAAACTGAGGAGGAACTTTGACAAGTCCTTACATATCTGGACCCAGAACCTCTGAACAAGCGTACATAACCATAGTGCCTGAATATAATCGTCAGGATTATTGCCTGTGCACTGTGAACATTTATTAGATTGTAGATTGTCATTTTAAGAAACTCCCACCATGCTGTCAGAGAAGAGCTGATGTTGATATTTTTAAAGCATGCATGTAATTTTATATTTGTGCTAATAAATGGCAAATCAGAAATCTTGATATCATCACATATTTTCTGTTCTATGTCTAGCCAGGGCTCATATATGGGATTATGTTTTAACCCTTTGAGATGTCTTGTAGCCTATTTGCTAAGAAGTAGTGGTGAAAGTTAGGCAGATCCAGTCCTCCTTTAACTTTAGTCTTCTGTAGCATCTCTAAGCTGATACGGCCAGGGGGCGCTATCTTTCCAAAGAAATTTAGAAATGGAGAAGTCCAGAGATAAGATAAGATAAGTAATTAATTCTGGGTAAAACCATCATTTTAACTTCCCATAAGTGAAATTGGTAGCGATTTCCATCTTTCAGGATCTTTTATGTTCTTTAAAAGAGGGATGTGGTTAAGTTTTGTTAAATCTGTAAATTTAGATGACACTAATACCCAAATATTTAAAACTCCCTGACTCTAGATGGAAATATAGGGGGCTCTGTGAAGAGCAGTTAATTGGTAGTACTGTAGATTTTGACCAATTTATAGAGTAATGACACTTTTGTGAAAGATTCTAGTAAGCTAATTACTTAAGAGAGGGAGAGAGAATTGTTTGATTGCTGGAGATAAAGTAACACATCATTTATTTTCTATTTTCATGCATTTTATATCTTTAATATCAGTATGTCTAATTGTTGCTGATAGTGGTTCAATAAAAATAGCAAACGGTGAGGGGGAAGCAGGTATCCTTGCCAGGAGCCCCTCTGGAGACAAAAGCTGGAAGATGTTTGGTCATTTGTCCTGACACATGCTGTTGGGAAACTGTATAAAAATTTTAACCAATTTATAAAAAAGTTCCAAAATCAAATTTATGTACAGTAGTGAAAAAAAATCCAATTAACTCTTTCAAAAGTTTTTTCTCTATCTAAAGACAATATATTGGAATCAATGTTTTTACTGTTGAATGATCTATTAATTTAAGTAATCTGTGTGCATTTGTGGATGACTGCTTTTCTTTTACGAAACCAGTTTGATCAGGGTGTATTATGAGAGGAGTGACTTTATCTAATCGCTTTACAAGAGCTTTAAAGATTGTAGATCATTGTACTCCAAGTACGAAGCCCACTCTTAAATATTTGAGAAATTCTTCATCTATTAGCAATGATGTATTAAGTCTCCAACTCTTGTTTTGTGAGGTTACTTTTTTATTTATTAGGGTTAAAGAAACAGGAGCATGATCACTGACAGCAATAGGATGAATTACAGCAACATAAATGTCAGTCAACAACGAGCTGCTGATTAAGAAATAGTCCAAACGAGAGTAGGAATGATGGACGTTTGAAAAGAAAGTATATTCCTTACTGTTAGGATGAAGAGATCGCCATGCATCGCAAAGACCAAAATCCCGCTGATCACGCTGAGTCCCTGTTGTATTCAACTTGTCTATTTCCTCATTTAGACCAAAGTTAAGGTCTCCCCCAATAAACAGAGAGCAATCCAGGTGTTTTGAAAGTGTGTGGAAAAGTTTGTGAAGGAATGAGGGATCATCAATATTTGGGGATATATACTGACAATGTATAGCTTTTGGTTATGAATAGATGTTTTTATTATTATGAATCTACCTTCAGGATAGGGCTGTGCGATAATTCAATAACAATATATATTGATCGATAGACGTGTGGCGCGATAGGAAAAAATAGGGTCGATAAAAACTTCGATAGACGGTTTTACTTCCTTGCTACAGTCGGCACACCGTCACAAAGCCCCGCCCTCTCAAACCACAACACAGAGCATGTGAATATGTCGCAGCAAGTAGCGGCGGAGGAAACGGTCCCAAAACGGGGTTTTACTAGTTCGCCAGCCTGATAGAAATAAACCACAGTGATTTGTAAAACTTGCAAGGAACCGGTAAAAGCATAGTCTGGTAACGCAACCCACCAGTATTCATCACGTAAGGCGCTCACACCCGCAGCAGCGCGAGCTGCGCGGCCCCGCGAGCTGCGCGGCTCCGGGTCGACGTCGTCGTCGGAATTTTCTGGAACTTCTTCCAAAACAAAGCAGGTATAGCAGCTAAACTGGGCTCCCTTCTTTGTGATAAAATGACAAAGCGTCCAAGCGGCATAAGGACATAACGCATGCAGTAACGTGCTTCATAGTGATAGATATGTCTGCTGTTCTCTGCAGCTGAAAAACCTGGCTTCAAACAATTACCTGCCACTCTTGATCCGCGATATAAAATTCCGGGAAGCAAGTTTTTCTCTAACAACGCTCCCTAAATTGTGCAACACGCCACAATTTAGGGCGTGTTGCTCGGACCTCAGCCCTGCATCAGCCTCTCAATTATGAAACCTGATAAGTAACTAGTGTACTATTCCCACCTAAATAGGCTATTCTATTAATTTATTTGGTATATTTATTTTGGTCACTTTTCTGGTCACTTTAGTTTATTCTTTGTCATTATTTAATAACATAACTCAGGTTTCTTAAGTTATTTTTCTTAAAAAACATTCTGTTATGGTTAAAAAAGTTGGTTAAATAAAGATTTAATTGGAATTCTGTGTTTGTGTTCTTTATTTAAATCAAATCATTTAGCAATATCATAAAATGTCCAGGCAGAGCTGCACATAAAATATGGTTTTAAATATTTTCAATAATAATCGATATCGATCAATATGCATTTTTTTTTTATCGATAAGCTTTTTTTCTATATCGCCCAGCCCTACTTCGGGATCTATAATTTTTATTTAAAATTGCTTCTCCTCTTTGTCTAGAGTTATACCCAGCAGAAAACACATCAGGGAACTCGGATGAGTTAAGGTTGTTTACAGTTGTAGCTGATTTATGAGTTTCTTACAATAAGACACCATCTGCCTTTAATCTTTTAATCTAGTTAAAAATCTTCAACTTTTTCCGTCTGGTGCCAGCTCCTTGCTCATTCCATTTCACAAACCTTATATTCACCATAGGTGCGAGTGGGAAGCTGAAGGTGCAAAGTGCATGACCCTATAGAAATAGATAGAGAATTAATATTGATAGATCTTTACAAAAATGTTCCCAAAAGCCATAGACAGGCAGACAGTGCCAGTGAACATGTAGTCATCAGGTAAATATCCAATGTGGTTTGGAGATGTGCTACTAAGAGAGAAACCCGACTGGAATATCAGTTGTTCCCTGTAGGGCATTCTATGGAGGGATTTTGTATTGTATAAGCTGATTGTTTGGTACTTTTTGGGTATTCTAAAATATTTTTTTGCCCATGGTTTTTCTGATCCACTGGGTCAATGAATATGGCGAACATTGAGTGGTTAAGTGGACAGCCCTGTCTGATGAAGAAGCAAGACAAGACGTTCTGACAGAGAGTGGATGACTGAGGCAGGTATAGGTAAGCATGGGTGAGCAGAGTGGTGGCTGGAAGGAGACTGAGCTGATTGGATGATAACTGGTGGCTGAGGAGTGGACAGAGCTGATAGGATAGTGGCTGAGAGATGACAAGGCTGATAGTAGAAAAACTCCAGAAAAATCCAAAACAAGCTAAAACAATATTATCTATTTGCAGAAAAAGATGCAGGATGCCATTTTGAAAGTGGAAGGTTGGGTAAATAAACGGGGATTTAGAATGTCAGTTGCAAAGTCACAAGTTATTTGTTTTTATAGAAGACATAAGAAAGTTAATTTAAATCTTTATAATCAGAAGCTTGAACAAATGAATAAACTGAGGTTTTTAGGGGTCATCTTTGATGAAAACTTAACTTGGAAACAGCACATAGAATTAGTTCAAAAATAAATGTAAAAAAGTGAATAATTTGTTGAGATGTCTTTCTGGACAGGAATGGGGAGTTTCAAGAAGTGCACTTTTGGGAGTTTATCAGGCTCTCATGAGATCTTCCTTGGATTATAGGTGTATAGCATATATGGCAGCTGCTGATAGTCATTTGAGAAAATCTGATAGTGAACAAACACAACTTTCAGATTATCTCCTTTAGTTGCTTTGCAAGTTGAAACTGGTGAGCTTCCTTTAAGGTTAAGAAGATTGAAGCTAATGTATGTGTATTGGGTAAATCTACGGGGACATAATTATGGTCATCCAACTAAGGCGGTGCTGCAGGACTGTTGGGAACATCATAAATCTAATTGTAATAGCTTTGGATGGATTGGGGACATAAAAGCTCAAAATTTCAGTTTGACTCAGTTCCAGTATAGTTTTACGGTTCCACAGTCATCAATTCCACCATGATTATTTGTCACACCAGAAGTTGATCTGCAATTGGGGGAATTCCTTGAAAGGGGAAAGACTCCAGATTGGTTTATAGTTAATAATTATTTTGGAAGATTTAAAGATAGTATAATTATATATACAGATGGATCTAAAGATCCAAATAGTGACAGAACAGGAGCAGCTGTGAATATCCCACACCATAAAGTCATGATTAAAAGGAGAACAGATCATCTAGCAGTTTTTACAGTTGAATTAATTGCCATTATGTTAGCTTTAGAATGGTTAATTGATGATAATATTAGGGAAGAAAGTAAATATACAATTGCATCAGATAGTCAAGCTGTATTATTAAGTATAAAATCTGGCAAATCTTGTAGATAATATTTATTATTAGGCATATATCACTTATTATTCCAGCTACATAATGAAATGTTTTGTTCGATTTGTCTGGATTCCTGCTCATGTAGGTATAGAAGGAAATGAAGAAGTAGATATATTAGCTAAACAGGCCCTGAAATCAGATATTATTAACTTAAGTATTCCTTTAAGCAAAAGTGAGGGTAAATCTATTATTCAAAATAAAATCTATAAGGTTTGTCAGGAACAATGGGCTAATCATGACACTGGTAGAGATTTCTATAAAATTCAAAAGACTGTGGGGGGGTAATAGTTGTATGAATGGAAGGCGGAAAGAAGAGGTAGTCATATCTCGACTAATAGATCTCTTTTCAGAATAGGGAAACATGAAACAGGGACTTGTAATTACTGTAATCAGATGGAAACAGTGGAACATGTCTTATTAGAATGTAATAAGTATTCAGAGGAACGTCAGCACTTAAAGTCGGTACTAAATAGAGAGAAAATAGGATTTTCTATGATAAATCTTTTAGGAAATAAATCAAATTCTGTTAGAAATCAAATAATTAGATTTAAAAAAAACACTGGGTTATTTAATTGCATTTGAAGTATGTATGTATGTGTGTATGTATGCATGTGCATAATCACACATACTGGCTGTGTCCACTCTGGTTGAAGAAGCCAATTCCAATGATAGGCTAGATGCAGGGGAGGAGAACTAGGGACAGTCCAGGGTCATACACGGGTAAACAGAGGCAGGCAGCAGTACCAGTGGAGTTATCCAACTGGTAGGGTTCAGATATCCAGAGTCAATCCAACAGGCAGAAGTACAGGAGGGCTTAGCAAAGAGGCAGATTCCGGTAACAAGCACAGATCAATTTCCAGATACTGAGAACCAACAGGGAAGTATGAAGAGGCCATGGTAAATAGGCAAGAATCCAGAACACATTCAGAGTCACTCAGAGGAAGGCTGTCATAGAAAGTTGAAAAGCAATTATTGTCATAGTTATGGTTTTATTTAGTTTGGTTTTGCACTTATGAGGACTTTTTCTGGTCACTCTGTCATCATGTCAGCCACCAGCAGTTATCCTACCAGCTCAGTCTGCCTCCAGCCACCACCCCACTCTAGATTATCTCCATCTGTTCCCACTAATTAGTCACTCAGCTCACCTGTTCACCAGCCTACTTATACCTGCCTCTGCCTACCCTTCTCTGCCAGAACGTCTCACTCTCTTCATCGCTTTCCCCGTGTGATTTGCCTTTCATTTACCTGCTCCTGTGTGCTCTGCCAGCTGGACTCTCCTGCTAAGGTTACCTGTATCTGCATGCTGCAGTTCAGCCTGTTTCCTTCTCTACTGGATCCTGTGGCCCTGCCAGCTGAACTCTTCTAGCTGAGGTTGCCTGAGTCTCTGTGCTGCAGTGCTCTGTGCTCTCCGGTCCACATGGCCTCCTGGTTCTGTCACTGCCTACATCTCCTGTTTTTTTTTTTGCTCATCCCTGCAAACCAGCACTTTCAACCAGGATTCTTCTGCCAACACTGACTGTTTGCCTGCTTCATCTGCCATTATTCACCTCTTCAATAAACCCTTTAAACATAACTCTGTGTCTGGCTGAATATCGGGTTCACCTGCAGTAAAGCGTGACAATTTATACAAATGTAAAAAACAATTGTCCTAAAATACATATGGGGAGAAAAGAGTTGCTTTCAGACAATGTTGTCAATTCTTTTATAATGTTATTGTAGGATTCCAAAAGATTCCTATTTCTGGATGTCTTCAGAGAGACTCCTTATTGACTGGAAGTCTGCATTGTACAGGCTGAAGAGAAATGATGATTTCCCCTGTGATACTCCAGTGCTGGCGACCACCCTCTTCGACACACAATCCCACTGTCACACAAACTGTTATCAGTCAGGTAGTAAATAATTCAACATCAGTATCTTTCGGAGCTTCTCACATGGCAGTGCTGGCTAAATCGTGTTCATAAAATATGATACTCGAGGTTCTTTCTGCTTTGCATGAATAGTAGCGGTAACAGGTTCTACTATGAAAAAAATGGAATCGACAATGAGAACCTCAATTTGTTGTTGGAAGGGGAGGGACACAAATAAGACTAGAAACTTTATTGTACTCAGTTTGTTTATTTATTTAAATATTTAGACTTGTGTAGGTATTTGAGTTAACAGTGCAGCTTACTGGGAAATTCCCATTTGTTACTTATCTTTATGTAATCAATTTGCAATAAATAAAATAGTAGATTTTTGTTTTACAAAGCTCAAAATAATGGCTTTTTAAAGAAATGGGACTAATACGGGAATGGGGAAGGTAAAAGTACCCTCAGCATGTCCTCATAAAGTTATTGTGCTTATGAGGCCATGGGATCTGGACTGGGTGGTGATAAAGTCTACCAACGACATGCAATTAATCCACGTTTCAGTGAACATGAAATTCTAGTGCTGACTTTTATGAAAAACTGCCAGATAGTCACACATATAAGCCAAAATACTTCTAGATGAAAGTAACTCAGTACTGTGAATTTCTTTTAATTAAAATGCATTCCCTTCTGTGTCGCTACATATTTCAAAATCCAAAATCTGAGGTTTCTCAGGAAGACCAACCTCAAAATCCAACATGGCTGCAATAATTATAAAGACCAGAGAAAGCTAGAATTTGGGTTTCTGATTGCTTGGAATGCATTTAAACAGCTATAGAAATAGCACAAAATAACATTAATTTGTTTCACTTTGATTTCTATCTAACAATTCCTGTCAATAGAAGACAATATGTGCCTTACAAATGACGTCATACAGCCCGTTGTATCAGTGTCTGTCACCAGATTAGCCAGTATTCCATTCACATGACTCACAACTCCCCTCGGTCTTTAAGGAGCTTTCAGACTACTAAATAATTCACTCTTCACAAATCATAGAGCAGAGTTCAGGGCAAATGCTCAGGTTTCATATTTTGTTTTGTAAAAACCTGATATAGGTTATATCCAACCTCAGAGGAACAGCCTCCTGTATCTCCCAGCCATCTCCCTCTCATCTGTCCTGCCTTTACTATCCTCATCACTATCTCCCTGCAGACACAATTCCAATGGAACCTGATGCCTGAAGTATATTTCTCTGTGGATTTTGTGCTGTTCTCCTAAGCTACTCCAAACTGTTTTCCTCATTCATGGCATTTCCGATAAGGTGTCAGATCATTGCATTAACAACCCTTTCTAATTTTGAAATTATTTGTCATACAGAGACAGTAAAATACAGTATACCTATTTTTATTGCAATAATACTTTTTTTTCTTTTTAAAATCACTTGTTGCTATATATTTGTGTCTGAGCCTAATCTCCTGATATGTGTCCCATCCAGTACATTCTTAATTCACTTAATACCCCCTGTACTGGCTTTTAAAGCTCTTAATGGGTTGGCCCCATTGTATTTGTGCGATCTTTCAACTGTTTGTGTGCATGGCCCAGTCTTGAGGGCCTCATTGCAACACCTGTTGGAAAAGCCAGGGTCTAAATATAAGCACTGGGGTGATTGAATGTTTACTTTGGCAGCTCCTATACTATGGAATAAACTTCCTGATGAATTAAGACATATTCTGGACCTTGCCCTCTTCAGACCAAGACATATCTATTTAGGATGGCTTTTAATACTTATCATCTTTTTTACATCTATGTTTCTATTGTTCTTGAGTTTTTTATCTTAACTGATAAGAAATGGACCGCATCCAGTTGCGGTCACCCCAAAATAAACCGAGAGTGGGGACTCTCGGTTCCAGGATAAGAACCTGTTCCAGGATTAGTCTAGTCTCCCATGTTGTCTTCCAGGATCCACGTCAGAGACTAAGAGCTTGGCTCCAGGGATATCCACGTCCAGTGATAACAGACAGTTTATGCATGCCACACGTCCTTGGCTTCCTGAGTTCATCGCAGCCCCCATCTCTGTTATCTCATAATCCAAAAAACAACACTGTTTTATTCCTTGTGCTTTATGTGTTTTTCTTTCATTTTACTCACTGTAAAACACTTTGGTAACCTAGGGGTTATTGTAAAGGGTTATACATGTATGTATGTATGTATGTATGTATGTATGTATGTATGTATGTATGTATGTATGTATGTATGTATGTATGTATGTATGTATTATTATTATTATTATTATTATTATTACTGTTGTTGTTATTATTATTGTTTATATTATTAGTTCCTTATTCTTGCTCTTTTACACCATTTTGTCATTATATTTTAAAAGAGACATCTTAAAGACAAACCCCTGGATGTACTGCTCCCTCGAAGCACTGCTTTTCAGCTCACTACTCGTGCACTGCATCTGGATTCAGTGATCGGGGCATGGCTCAACTTTGAGACATGTCCACGTTGAGCCCCACCTCTATGGAGAGAAAATTGATTCAAAAGATCTGTGTGTGTAACGGGATGTTGCAATTTTTACAAATTCGTACCTCACCTTTTGCTCATAACATCCAGGGATGTCCGTCCGTCCGTCCGTCCGTTGTCTTCCGCTTATCCGGGGTCGGGTCGCGGGGGTAGCAGCTTCAGTAGGGAGGCCCAGACGTCCCTCTCCCCAGCCACTTGGGCCAGCTCCTCAGGAGGAAGCCCAAGGCGTTCCCAGGCCAGCCGGGAGACATAGTCCCTCCAGCGTGTCCTGGGTCTTCCCCTGGGCCTCCTCCCGGTGGGACGTGCCTGGAACACCTCTCCAGGGAGGCGTCCAGGAGGCATCCTGACCAGATGCCCGAGCCACCTCAACTGGCTCCTCTCGACGTGGAGGAGCAGCGGCTCTACTCTGAGTCCTCCCCGGATGACTGAGCTCCTCACCCTATCTCTAAGGGAGAGCCCAGACACACTACGGAGAAAACTCATTTCAGCCGCTTGTATCCGGGATCTCGTTCTTTCGGTCACGACCCAAAGCTCGTGACCATAGATGAGGGTAGGAACGTAGATCGACCGGTAAATCGAGAGCTTCGCCTTTTGGCTCAGCTCTCTCTTCACCACAACGGATCGGTACAGCGCCCGCTTCACAGCAGACGCTGCACCAATCCGCCTGTCGATCTCCCGCTCCATCTTCCCCTCATTCGTGAACAAGACCCCAAGATACTTGAACTCCTCCACTAGGGGCAGGACATCCTCCCCAACCCGGAGAAGGCACTCTACCCTTTTCCGGTTCAAGACCATGGTCTCGGATTTGGAGGCACTGATTTTCATCCTGGCCGCTTCGCACTCGGCTGCGAACCGCTCCAGTGAGAGCTGTAGATCACGCCCTGATGAAGCCAATAGGACCACGTCATCCGCGAATAGCAGAGACGCAATCCTAAGGTCACCAAAGCGGATCCCCTCAACACCTTGGCTGCGCCTAGAAATTCTGTCCATAAAAGTTATGAACAGAATCGGTGACAAAGGGCAGCCTTGGCGGAGTCCAACTCTCACCGGAAACGAGTTCGACTTACTGCCGGCAATGCGGACCAGACTCTGACACCGGTCGTACAGAGACCTGACAGCCCTTATTAAAGGGTCCGGTACTCCATACTCCCGGAGTACCCCCCACAGGATCCCCCGGGGGACACGGTCGAATGCCTTCTCCAGATCCACAAAACACATGTAGACTGGTTGGGCAAACTCCCATGCCCCCTCAAGAATCCTGCTGAGGGTATAGAGCTGGTCCAGTGTTCCACGGCCAGGACGAAAACCACACTGCTCTTCCTGAATCCGAGATTCGACTATCCGACGGACCCTCCTTTCCAGAACCCCTGAATAGACCTTACCAGGGAGGCTTAAGAGTGTGATTCCTCTGTAGTTGGAACACACCCTCCGGTCCCCCTTTTTAAATAGGGGGACCACCACCCCAGTCTGCCAATCCAGGGGAACTGCCCCCGATGTCCACGCAATGTTGCAGAGCCGCGTTAACCAACACAGCCCCACAACATCCAGAGCCTTAAGGTATTCAGGGCGAATCTCATCCACCCCCGGAGCCTTGCCACCGAGGAGCTTTTTAACAACCTCGGCAACCTCAGCACCAGAGATGGGAGAACCCGACCCAGAGTCCTCAGGCTCTGCTTCCTCAATGGAAGACGTGTTGGTGGGATTAAGGAGGTCTTCGAAGTATTCCGCCCACCGACGTACGACATCCCGTCCAGGGATGTCATTTTTTAAAACTCATATTATAATTTACAAATTTCTAAAAATGACAAAATCCAGAAAGTTACGCACAAATCAGTTTCCGAGTGCACAAATCTTTTTCAGACACATTTCACGTTTCCTGAAAGCTCCCAGAGTCATGTGTAAATGGTGCATTTACAAGTGAGGGAAAACAGGGTCATCTGCCATTTAATGTCCCTTTCTTTTTAAACTCCATAATTTTTCTTTTTAACCTCCTTCTCTCTCTTTCTTCTCTTAATGTCATTGCAAACAAAAGGAGAATAATTTGTTTAAGTTTTCTTTAGCGTTTTCTTTAGACATATTCCTCTCTCTCTCTCTGTCTCTCTCTCTTTCTCTCTCACTCACTCACTCACTCACTCACTCACTCACTCACTCACTCACACACACACACAAAGCAAGAGATCCGAATGAAACGCAAAATCAAACCAGAAAACACTCTTATAAGATCACCAAAACAAAAGCACCCTTCCACAGACTGTGAGGCTGTTACTAGCTCAGTGATTGGGCCTGTGGGACACTTAAATGAGTGTTTAACTGAGCCGATCAATACAGCTTCCTCCTGACAAACCTTATTAACTGCTACTGCAACAAGAGAGCTAACACACTCTGGGCATGTTTACACTGACACAAAGACTCTGGGTGTGAGGAGACAGAAGGCTTATATTACTTCTGAATACTTAATTCAGTTGTATGAGGATGAAAAAATGGCATTTGTTCTGTTGTTCTGCAGAGTGTTCCTCGCAAATCTACCCAATTCCAACACTATTCATACATATTAGCAACTAATTCCATTTTTTTCAGGGGGCACACTTTTTCAAAAACATTTTATATGCTTCAGGCTGAACAGTGACTCTGTGACCACTACCATAGTGCTGAGAAAATAAATTATGTTATTCACACTGGCGGTAATGATACCCGGTGACGCCGATCGGAGGTCACTAAAGTTGGTGTTGCTTCGGTGTGTAAGTTTGCTAAAACAATGTCGGACTCCGTAATTTTCTCTGATCCCCTGCCTGGTCTGACCAGTGATGACATGTTTAGCCGCATGTCATCATTCAACCGCTGGTTGTCTAGGTGGTGTCCTGAAAACGATGTGGGCTACATTGATAACTGGCGAACTTTCTGGGGAAAACCTTGTCTGATCCGGAGAGACGGCATCCATCCCACTTTGGATGGTGCAGCTCTTCTGGCCGGATTTATTAGTTCTCCTAAATGCTGACAACCCAGGGTCCAGACCAGGAAGCAGAGCCGTAGTTTAACACACCCCTCTGCAGCTTCTGTACTGTTACTCTCCCATTACCCTATTGAGACAGTGTCTTTCCCACGGCCAAAACTGAATAGATCAAAAACTGATCTAAAAGGTGTCAGGATTCAGTAGGCTGCGCTGTCTGCGCTGCCTGCTCTCTTCTCTTTTCCTATTACAGGTGATCGCAGTTGACAGGTGGGCGTGGTGCGTACCTGCAGCTCGTTTCGGCAACTCCGGCTTGGAGCTTAAAAGCAGGGCGCAGTCAGCTGAAGGACGCCGGGGTGTTAAACCGTTGTGGTACGCTTTGTGGCCACTGTCACTCGATAGTCTCTCTTTCCTGCGTGATTCATGTTTCCTGTTCACAGTACTAACTCATGTCTCCTGTCTCCTCGTAGTTCGCTCTGTGCTCTGGATTACTCACTGGCCGCTCCTCCGAATGCTGAAGTCTCAAGCCAAGTTCCTGAATCCTCGCCGCTCAGATTTTGCTCTGGTATTCCCCTCGAGCCCCCTTGGTCTTACCAAGCCGGATAAGAGTTCCCCCTTCCTGGATTCACCCTGGTTCCTTCGGGCTTACCTGTCACTCGGTCACCTAGTTCTACCAAGAGAAGGAGCTTTACTGAGTCCGTTCTTCCACTCCACTCCCCCCGGATAGGTTACTCCGTGAACCCCTGAGTTTTCAATAAACACCTTTAACTGCTTTTTGTCTCCCGACTGTGTTCTGCATGTGGGCCAAACACCTAAAAACCATGGCAAAAGGAACAAATCATGAAAATCTAATAAAAAAATCAATACGGCTCACCTTGAAACAAACAATAAAAGAATTAAATGCGGTCTATTAAATATAAGGTCTCTCCCTCCAAAGACTTTGTTAGTTAATGAATTGATTCTCGATAATCAGATTTATTTATTTTGTCTCACAGAAACCTGGCTACAAGAGGACTACGTTAGTATAGATGAGTCAACTCCCTCTAATTATTTAAATTTCCACATTCCCAGATCTACGGGAAGAGGAGGAGGAGTGGCCCATCTTTCAGTCTGATTTAATAATTAGTCCTGGGCCAATTAATAGCTACAATTCTTTTGAACATTTAACTCTCAGTTTCCCTCATCCAAATTGCAAAGCAATAAAACCTCTTCTGTTTGTTGTTTTGTATCGTCCACCAGGCCCTTACACTCGGGTTTTGGATCAGTTGTCAGACTTCTTATCTGATTTGGTTTTAAACACGGACAAGGTTATTATAGTGGGGGATTTTAACATTCATGTTGACACAGAATGTGATAACCTTAGTGTAGCCTTTAAAACTATCCTAAATTCAATTGGTTTTGCTCAAAATGTGCATAAACCGACGCACTCTTGGGTCCATACTTTAGACCTTGTGCTGACATATGGCAATGATTGTGAAGAATTAACAGTATTTCCTCACAACCCTGTCCTATCTGATCATTTTTTAATAACATTTGAGTTTAATCTAACTGAGTTCTCCACCCCCAAAAGAGGGTTCCAAAATAGTAGATCTTTATCGGATAATGCTGTATCAAACTTTAAAGAGTCTGTCCCCTTTTAATATCTTCAGTATTAAAAAGGGGAGAAATACCCTGCAGATGGCAGCAATGTTGTTTCTTCCCATTCACAAATAGATGTCTTTGTTAACGGTGTGACTTCCTCATTGCGTTCTGCATTAGACAATGTAGCTCCCTTGAAAAAGAAGGTGATTATTCACAGAAAGCTGGCTCCCTGGTTTAATTCAGAGCTGCGTTCCTTGAAGCACAATGTTAGGAAATTGGAGAGAAAATGTCGCTCTACACACCAAGAGGAATCCTACCTAATCTGAAAAGACAGTCTATTGTTGTATAAAAAGACCCTTCACAGAGTAAGAGCACCATATCTTTCATCATTAATTGAGGAGAATAAAAATAATCCAAAGATCTCTCTTCAGTACAGTTGCCAAACGTACTCAGTCACAGCTCGGTTGATCCATCCATTCCCTTAGCAGTAATGACTTTATGGGATTCTTCATAAATAAAATTGATTCCATTAAAAGTAAAATAATTGGCATCCTCCCAAACATGATTACCTCGTCCTCAGTAAGTGAGGCAGCGTTGGAGGAATCTTTAGAACCTGCGCGGTGTTTGAACTGTTTAGCAGCAGTAGAGCTTTCTGAGCTATCTAAAATTTTAGCTTCATCTAAACCTTCTACCTGTATGTTAGACCCAATCCCAACCACGTTATTTGAGGAGGTATTCCCTTTGATCAGTGGTCCTATTTTAGACATGATTAATCTATCCTTAGTAAATGGATATGTACCACAGGCTTTTAAAGTAGCTGCTATTAAACCTTTACTTAAGAAACCATCTCTTGATCAAGATGAGTTAGTAAATTACAGACCTATATCTAATCTTCTTTTCTTATCTAAAATTCTTGAGAAAGTAGTTGCTAATCAAACATGTGAACATTTACAAAGTAATTACCTATTTGAAGAGTTTTAGTCAGGCTTCAGAGCTCATCATAGCACTGAAACAGCTCTGGTGAAGGTCACTAATGATATTCTCATGGCCTCAGATAATTGACTTGTGTCTATACTGTTAGATCTCAGTGCTGCATTTGATATAGTTGATCACAATATTCTCCTACAAAGACTTGAGCATACTGTAGGGATTAAGGGGAAAGCATTAGGCTGGTTTAAATCTTGTCTATCGGACAGATTCCAATTTGTTCATGTTAATAATAAATCTTCAAACTCTAGGGTCACTTGTGGAGTACCACAGGGTTGAGTCCTTGGACCAATTCTCTTTACTATATATATGCTTCCGATTGGCAAAATTATCCGACAGCATGGGATTCATTCCCACTGTTATGCTGATAACACTCAGCTATATTTATCCAATTACTTCGACTGCAGTCGTGACTTGATGACATCAAAAGCTGGATGACTTTAAATTTCCTGCATTTAAATTCTGACAAGACAGAAGTTGTAATCTTTGGACCAGAGTCCTCAAAAAATAAACTTCTTAATCAATCACTTAATCTGGATGGCATTAACTTGGCCTCTGGTAATAAAGTAAAAAATCTTGGTGTTATTTTTTTACCAAGACGTGTCTTTTTTTTTCTTTTTCTTTTTTTCTCTCTTTTTTTCTTTTCTTGTCAAAATAGCTTAGTCTCAGTCAGTGTCTGTGAGCATTAACTTTTATCTTAGATTCTCATTTGGTTTTACATCTGAACTTTAAGTGGACCATTCTAATACATCAATTATGCTTTGATCCAAACTATGCTAAGAGAGTCTCCCTCCTGAGCGTTGGATCTCTGCAGCTCCTCCCGAGTTACCATTGGCCACTTGACTGCTTCTCTGATAAATGCCCTCCCTGCCAAGCCTGTTAGTTTGTCTGGGCTTGTTTGCTCTTGTGAAGTATCTGTTCCAAGTTCAGGTGATGGTTTGAGCAGACCTTAAAGGCTTCAAATACTGTTTAAACTTTTCCACAACTTTATCCCTGACCTGCATGCAGTGTCCCTTGGTCTTCCTGGTGCTGCTTTGATGTTGGGAAAGCACCTGCACACATTCAGATGGAGCTTATAGAGCTGCAGTGTAGCAGTGAGAGGATGTCTTAATGCCGCCTCCAAGCTGCTGGAAGGCTTCGGGTGTTTAATAATACGTGGCCTACCTGTGTGTGCAACTGTTCAAGATCAACAAGCCAACTTACTGATGCACAAGTCTTAAGCTCCCACGGCTCTGAACCTAACACCAAACAACAAACCGTCCATTTAGTCTTTAACATTAATCATTTTTGGCCTGCAATAGAACTTTATCACGTGAAATCCAAATAAAATACATTGTTGTCTGTGGTTGTAACGTTAAAAGACGTGAAGCAGTTCAGAGGGTATGAGCTAGGTTCTGCATACGATTAAAGAAACCGTGTCTGTGACATGACACCAGCAGAAGAAATGAGCTGGGAATGTTAACATTGCCAGATAAAGATGTGTAAAGAACTCCTTAGTTTGAAAGTAACATAATAAGCTGCCATTTTTATAAATTGTTTTTTTTTTAACAGTGTCCTGTCTGGCAATGTGGCAATAAGAATTGTTGTCTTAATGCCAAAAAGAGCTCGACAGATTTTTGTCGTAGTGCTCCTCTTGATTTATGCATGTGAATAGTTTTATTATGATTCATGCGGGGAGTATCTCACATTATATGGACACTACAAGAGGAAAGGAAGGACAAGAAAAAAGGTGAGAAAAGATGAAAGAAAGAGGAGATAAAAGAAAGAGAATGATAAAGCGTCTTTAGTCTGCTTCATCACCTGCAAAGAGAGATGCAAAAAGAACAGCACAACCAACGGATATAGTATAACAGATGTAATAAAGTAACACCCTGATACCATTGCTGAATTATATGCATTATTATTTAATCTGACATGTATAATGTGATAGCTGAAGTGAAAAGAAAAAATAAATAAATACATACATAAATAAATAAAAATATGGGCTTTCTCTATGGAAGTGAATCTCTGAGTACGTGGAACCAATTACCTGTAGTTATTTATGAGAGTGCACTTGTGTATGTAAAGTTTATCAAAATGAAAATGCTTAATAGTGATTGTGAAGAGCCAAAGACCCGCCCCCTAGAGCACCAAGGCAGGCGCAGGAGGACCCAGAACCCCAGACGCCCAAAGGGAGCCCCAGAGCAAGGGAGCAGGAGGGACCAACACAGGAATTCTGGGGGCGATACTGGCACCTCTGGTATCTGGGAGGAAAGATATCACGGTTAACACCAGCCAGGGTCGAGGCAGACTAACAACAAGCAGAATTACTGGACTTACTTGACTCGGAGAAGGCAGACCACCAGAGGAGGGGTATCATCGGAGTCCCAGAAGGCTGATACAGGCCAGTGGAGTCTTGAGGTATTGGGGAAAACTGGAGAGGACTGGGTGGGAGTTGGCGTAGCCGGATTGCTGGGAGCGACAGGTGATTTGCAGAAGCCGGGACAGGATTGTTCTTGAGACACAGAGAGGATGGTAGCTGGAACCTAGGAGCACATTGAAGTAGAGTTTAGTACAGGGAGCCAAGCGCTTGCAAAGATAAGAGTCTTCCATGCGACATGGGTAATCAGTTGGTAGGATTACCAACAACTGAAGACCATCTGGCAGTGAGGGATTGCTTCGCAGCTCCTTAAGAAGGTCACCACCTGATGAGTGGATGGAATACAGGTGAGACCTGCTCCACCAGGTAACCACACCCTCCAGCAGATCTCTTCTGTGACAACAGTTCCCCTCTGTGCTGAAGATAAATGTCAAAGACATCCAGACCCTGACAATCTCAGGTTATCTGTTTTTCCAGAAAACCAAAAAATATATCCTTAAAACTGTGTGGTCAAAATGTCGAATAGGCTTAAGCTATTCGATTTTCAGGTGTGTATTTTGATAAAAACCTTACTTGGAAACAACATATTGAAAAAAAGTCAAGACAAAATGTAAAAATATAAATAACATTAAGTTGTATAGCAAGAAGGGAGTGGGGAGCAAATATAGCATCATTTAATATCTATCAATCTCTTATGCGTTCAACATTAGTCTATGGTAGTATTAGTTATATGGCAGCAACACACACCAATTTGAAGCTACTTGATATTGAACAATCAAAAACTCTTATTCAGAACATCACCAATTGCAGCCTTACGAGTTGAAATGGGAAAAACGCTCTACAAACTAGAAGACTAAAACAAATGTCAGTATATCGGGGTAATGTTAAAGGTCACGAGCAGTCAGATCCGTCAAAAAAGTCTTGCAATAGTGTTGGGAACACAGTAAAACATATATATTAAGCTTTGGATGAATTGATCATGTAAAAGCTCAATATACAAGATTACATAAAACAGATTTATGTCCAACTGTACCTCATTTAAATATTCCACATTGGCTATTTACTACTCCATCTGTAGACTTGCCTTTGCATAAATTAATCAAGAATAAAGACAAAGGAGTTCTGTAATGTGTTATTACTGCAGAAGAGGATTAGGGCCATTCAAAAAAAAGGCAAAAAAGTGTATTCAATGGCGTACCGCGAGCGAGCTATTTTTAGAAACGTCACGATGACGTCACATCACGTGGTACGCAGTAGGACAAACTCCCAAACCCGCCGCTGTTTTGCTGTAGAAGAGACGTGCGTTAGCCTAGGTTGTACTTGTTTAAAAGACTGCTTTTTTCAAAATCTAAGACCATGGTTTACAAACATTGTTGCTATGGAACATGCCACAGCGACTCGAGGTACGCTGATCGGCCCCATATGAAGGAGTAAAATAGGCCTAGTATATATTGAATCTCTTAAGGGAAAGATTCTGAGATGTAAACAATCGTTTTGTAGCTACCTATTGGCAAGATATACAGATTCCTGGACGGTGATTACAAACAAACAAAAAAGGCTGACTAAGCCATGAACGCCGAGCAGGGAAAAAAAACAAAGCTTACCGTTCGATCAACTCGGCCCGTTTTCCGGTCTTTTTCAGCCCTCGACACTCAAGCCACCGTTTCAGCTGAAGGTTGGTGTGCTCTTCCACAGTGCGACCAGTAAACCGTGCGCCTGGGACATCGTGTTGGATAAGTTTAATGGCTGCAAAGTCGGTCATGTCGCTGGTTCTGTTGCGCGTGTAATGGCTGGTTTGTATGTGCGTTCTCTATCTGTTTGCCCCACCGAAGCGGCAAAAGGGGCGTTGCTCTTGAGGCGGTGACGTCACGTGCGCGGTACCCCATTCAGGCTTTAATCTCAGAATTCTGCTTTTGATTTCAGAATCAAAAGCATTCTGTACCGATCCGTTGTGGTGAAGAGAGAGCTGAGCCAAAGGGCGAAGCTCTCGATTTTCCGGTCAATCTACGTTCCTACCCTCATCTATGGTCATGAACTTTGGGTCGTGACCGAAAGAACGAGATCCCGGATACAAGCGGCTGAAATGAGTTTTCTCCGTAGTGTGTCTGGGCTCTCCCTTAGAGATAGGGTGAGGAGCTCAGTCATCCGGGGAGGACTCAGAGTAGAGCCACTGCTCCTCCACGTCGAGAGGAGCCAGTTGAGGTGGCTCGGGCATCTGGTCAGGATGCCTCCTGGACGCCTCCCTGGTGAGGTGTTCCGGGAACATCCCACCGGGAGGAGGCCCAGGGGAAGACCCAGGACACGCTGGAGGGACTATGTCTACCGGCTGGCCTGGGAACGCCTTGGGATTCCTCCAGAGGAGCTGGCCCAAGTGGCCGGGGAGAGGGACGTCTGGGCCTCCCTACTGAAGCTGTTACCCCCGCGACCCGACTCCGGATAAGCGGAAGAAGACAGACGGACGGACGGATTTCAGAATTCTGACTTTTTTTCTCAGCCATTTAAACTGGCTAGAGAGCTTAGCTCTGTGATAATCATTGCAGTATACAACCAGCTAAAAGCTAAGCTGGCTCTGGAGCAGCTTTACTGCTTTGTTACCAGCCAAATGAACAATAACACAGATGCGGGTTATTGTTCCATACATTTATTAAGTTCCCAACCAGAGACAATAATACATTAGATCAAGTTTATTTGTAACAGCCCAGGAGCATACATAGCTGTCCCAGTCCCACACTTTGGCTCATCAGATCACATCTCTGTGGACCTGGTTCCTGCCTACAAGCCACTGATCTGCAGAACCAGACCATCAACAAAAAACATTCAGATTTGGACAGAACAGGCCTGCTCAGGGGTCCGTTCTTCGTACGTTGCTTAAAACATCCGAGATCAAATGAGACATCCAAGATGATTTCATCCGGCTAATCATGATCCGGCTAATTGGGTTCTTCGAACACACCTGCTGTTTATGATTAGTATGGCAGGATTGATCTATCTGAGATAACTGCGCGTTCATGCGTTTGTTTAAAAGGGGAAATGTATCGATAGTAGAAACAATGATCAGCAACGCTGCTATTGGCTGTTCAGCATGGCCAAAGAACACCCACAGTTTTTCTCCCAAGCAGAACACGAGCTTTTAATGCAAAGTTATGCTGAATTTGAGTCATTAATTAAAACGACAGGGAACACCTCAAAGTCTGCTAAAGCCGCAGACAAATTAAATGTGTAAGTGCTGTCCATGTTAGATGTTTCTATCACTTTCTACAGTATGTATTTTTGCATTTTAATAATTTCATATTTACTTTGTTCTTTTATGTCAGAACCTCCACGGGACCCACTAACATGGGGACAAGTAAAAGTGAAGTACAAGAATATTCTACAAAATGGTAGCCTTTAATTTTTATACTATATTTTAAAAAGCCACGTTTTCCTCTTTTTAAAGGCCACTGTTAAATGATGTGTTTGTCTGTTTATAACAGCCACCAAGAAAAAGGCTGAAAAAAACAGGTTATTTTTACTTTTGTTGCATGAGGCATGTTTAACCCTTTCTTCAACAAAAAATTTAGTATTTTGACCTGAAAAAACACAAATTAAGAGGAGAAATTGAACTCCACAACTTGAAAAAGAGAAAACTTGCACTAGAGATCGAGTTGCTTCAAAAGGACCTTCAGAGTAAGTTCTAATACACCATTTGACAGTAGTATTGCTGACTTTACATAACTATCTCTTATTGCAGGCAAAAGATGACTTGCTGGCTTTTCTTTATAATTTTTTTTAAATAAAACGACAGGAACTAAGCATTATTTGTTTCGTCTTTTATTAAAGATTAAAAAATGGTGTTCCACAATTCTGTCCCGTCCTCTGCCACTAGGTGGTCCAAGTGCACTGGCTGGGCCGACTTCCCTATCTCCTCCGCTTATAAAGCTGCGATCTAATCCTGTTTACATGAAATAAGCCTGCTCGCGAGCAGGTTTAAGCTTGCGCATATGTTGCTATGACAGCAAGTCCAGGATGAGTTTCAAAGAACCAAACGATCCAAGATCATGCCAAATCGTCAACAATCAAATCCAGCTAACTGAGTTAGCGACGTACGAAGAACGGACCCCAGCTCTACCGGACTATTTTGGAAACACTGCCTGGGATGTATTTAAAGAGGGTGTTGACTTAGAAAGCTACACATCATCTGTGCTTTCTTTGATTCACTTCTGCACTGATGCTGTCCTACCAACAAAGACAATCAGAGTGTTTCCTAACCAGAGACCATGGGTGGACAGCTCGGTGCGGTCCCTGCTGAAGGCCTGGGATGCAGCTTTCAGATCTGGAGACAGAGCGGCCTACCACAGGGCTAGAAGTGAACTCAAAAAAGGCATCCAGAATGTCAAGCAAAGGTACAAGCAGCACATCAAGGACAACTTCAGCAGTAACAATCCACACGACATGTGGAGAGGCATCAGAAACATCAGACTACAAGTGCAGTGACCAGTGACTGAGCAATAATAATATGCCCCTCTTGGCCACATCCAAAACACTTCATGTGGGAAGAGGTGGAAAACAAAACATTTTCAAAGTCATCCAGCTTTACATGAAACCTTACATTAAACTCCTCATCCTTCTTATTAAGGATCATGTAAAGTTGTATCCTATGAGAGACAACATGGTGTCTCTCATAAAATAATAGTGAGTTGCACCCAGACAACTCTTTTTTAATGGGGAACACAACCTTCACATGTCTGGAAAACTCCCTAAACAAAAATTCATCACTAATAAATGGAGGAACATTGGACAGTATGATTTTAGTCGCTGGCAACATGAGTGGTGACACCTGCAAAAACAAACCATTGACAGGAATTCTGGTCTCAGCCAACTGTTGAGCCTGCTCCACCATCTTAACAAAAAAAAAAAAACACAGCACTGTTCATCCGGGCTACGGAACCTGATGGACTTATGTCCAATTACCTCTCCCACTGCCAAACAAACTTTCTCCACGCTGCATGGAGAGCCAGCATCCGCCTTGATGCCAAATATCTGTGTCAGCATGGAGAAACCTCCCGCACCCACCACCATGGTGTCAAAAGCAGCTAGCTAGCCAGGCAAGCCTGACGAAAGCCACGCCCCAAACAAAAACCTGTAAACACTTCATCCAAGTAATCAAAAACCCAAACCAAACAAGTATTATAAACAGCAAACCCAGGGAAACAGCAAAGAAAGCCAAAAAATATGAAAAAAGACACTCTCACGATCTCTCACCTTCTCCTTCGGTCACACTCCTCTCACAAAGAAGAACAAGAACACAGTGCCAGGGAAAAGAGCAGATCTCATATATAATGATAGATCATTCGAGTTATACATCTAAAGAAATATTATTAGCGTTTTACAATAAAATATGGGAACACAGGAAATTACCAGAGAGCTGGAAAGAGTCCATTGTTGTAACAATAGCCAAACCAGAAAAAGCTAATACCAAACCAGTGAATCATAGACCCATTGCTTTAACATCAAATGAGTGGCGGCTGCAGATCTGTGAAACAGGGGAGGCTCAACGGTGTTAATTAAATCCAAACGTAATGTTCTGCATTAACAAATGTTGAAACACTTAAAACACATTACTTTAGTACACATTACACAAAAGCCTCCTTTTCCAGGAACTGGGGTCCGTTCTTCGTTCGTTGCTTAAAACATCCGAGATCAAATGACACATCCAAGATGATTTCATCCGGCTAATCATGATCCGGTTAATTGGGTTCTTCGAACACACCTGATGTTTATGATTAGTATCGCTGGATTGAGTTATCTGAGATAACTGTGTGTTCATGCGTCGCTTTAAAAGGGGAAATGTATCGATTGTAGAAACAATGATCAGCAACGCTGCTATTGGCTGTTCAGCATGGCCAAAGAACGCCCACAGTTTTTCTCCCAAGCAGAACAAGAGCTTTTAATGGAAGGTTATGCCGAATTTGAGTCATTAATTACAGGGGACACCTCAAAGTCTGCTAAAGCCAGGAAAGAGGGCTGGCAAAAAGTAGCAGACAAATTAAATGCGTAAGTAGTGTTCATGGTAGACGTTTCTATCACTTTCTACAGTATGTATTTTTGCATTTTAATAATTTCATATTTACTTTGTTCTTTTATGTCAGAGCCTCCACGGGACCCACTAGAACATGGGGACAAGTAAAAGTGAAGTACAAGAATATTCTACAAAATGGTAGCCTTTAATTATTATCCTGTATTTTAAAAAGCCACTTGTTATGGCAACAGATACAATATCGGTGTCATTCCTTAGACACTGGAAGTAAAGGACGCGTACCAACCGTGAATTTTAACAAAAAAATCTTTATTTATAAAAAATGAAGAATCCGTTTTACAATTCTCCCTTTTTCTTTTTCCAAGTCATACACAGTTTACACGGTCAAAACTGTATTGCTCCGTGTCTAAATAATCCGTTAATACATATACGGCTCAACAGAAATCAAAAATAAAACTAAACTTCACAATAAAATAGCCTGGACAAATCTTCTTACTGAATATGATAAAAATAAAAAGCAAATCATCATACAAATAACTTAAATATTTTCTATTTATGGCTCTAACACCACTTTTTCCACTTTTTAAAAGCCACTGTTAAATGATGTGTTTGTCTGTTTATAACAGCCACAAAGAAAAATCTCTACAATTACACTGTCGCGCTGCGCTAAGGATCCTGTCTGTCTCTCGAGCAGGTTTAAGTTTGCGCACATGTTGCTATGACAGCAAGTGCAGGATGACTTTCGAAGAACCAAACAATCCAAGATCATGCCAAATCGTCAACAATCAAATCCAGCTAACTGAGTTAGCGACGTATGAAGAACGGGCCCCTGGTCTGTGACCCTGTCATGACTATTTTCCATTGATTTGACCAGTTTCCTCCCAATGGCCAGTAGTGCAAGTTTGCTTAAACACTCTTGGCCCATTGTGTTGCATGTGTATGACTTGACTCTTTTTAAGCAAGAGAAGCTGCGTTCTACACCAGCTGATGTAGCTCCTATTGTGGCAACCAAACACAACAGTTTGCGCAGCTGTGACATTGCAGCATCTAATTCCATTGTCTCACTTCATTAAACTTCCCTGGATTGACCCATTCCAGAAAACTCTAAGTTTGAAAAACACCTTGAAATCTGTTATGTCAGAGCGTCAGCGATAGCTATGTACAGTTTTCTGTAGTGATCCTGAGGGTCATGCATTTGTGACTGGTAGCGTTTTCTCATTGGCACATCTCGAAGGTCTTTTGTGAGATTTGCTGCTTTTGAATAAACAACTTGAAAAGCCTCTTCTGACCTTTTCTCCTTGACAAAGGCCAGGAGAGATTCAGTTTTAGATTTGCAAAACCTCACATCCATAGCCCTCTGCTGGACAATGTCAAAAACAATATCGGTTTCACTGAAGATTTGGTTGTATGTGTTGTCAAAATACCTCTAAAATCGGTGGTGTGGTGAGCTCAACCATATTCTCTATCATTCACAAATTAAGGTATGATTTGGACATTAAATGTATCATGTAAAAAAGATAACATAAAGAGCTCTTTAATTGTGTGTTTAAATTGATTGTTTTCTCTTTATTGAATTGCATGTTTTGACTGATTGTTTTTCTTTCTTAAAAAGATCAAGCATTCATGTATTAAATGAATGAAATGATGATTATTTTAGTGCAGTCCAAGTGTCAGACAGGCTAAGGAGAAAATAGGTTTGTGGAAAGAGGAAGTAGCGCTTGGAAGGAGACTGCAGCTGCTGGCTACAGTAAATCTGCCGAGAAGAGAAGAGGAAGTGGAACCGGACAGTTTGGTTCAATGACCTGCTGCCTGGGGTTGGAGAAAGAGGAGCGAAAACTTTTGATTCGGCCAGAGATCTGCATAGGGTGAAAAGGTTATGAGGTGATAAGGGACTGGGTGCAAGTGTTCGGTGGAGGGAGGGGGGGTTGAGGTTTGCAACCTCCCAACGGCTCTCTCAACACATAAAAGAAGGGTGATTTGGGTACTCGTTGCTCAGATTCTCATCTCAGAAGACATGCAGCGCGGAGCAGAAGAGAAGAAGACCCAAGACGGAAGGACGATCGTGGAGCCAATGGAAGAACACGGTGCCCCTGTCTCTGAGAACTGCCGAGACTGAGTCAGATTATCTATTTTTCGTGTTTTTCCACAATTCGGGGCCAACGATCTGCAAATCCTGTCAAGAAGAACTGCTGTGGTTTTGACCTGGTTGATGAGAAGATCCTAGATGTCCAGAAGATGCGAGTTGCACCCATGAGATGTCAGTTCCGAAGATTGAACCAACTTTGTGAGCAGAAGAGACGCACCCCTGCACAGACATCAAAGCAGGAGCTCAGAGCGTGAGTCTTTGGGAGGGGAGCATCAACGGGACATCGGGGTTGCCATCAAGAGAAGGCACGTTGTTCGGCTGAACAACTCCTTATCCAGCAATCAAAGCCACCATAAGTTTCCATCTGAGGTTCGGGTCAGTTTGCTCCTCTAGAGTTAAAATCCTCACCTGAACGTATTAGTAAGCAGCCTTAGATAAGAGATAGGATGTTGATTAAATATTAATTTGTAATCTGTTAAATTGCTTAATGCTGTTTCTAATTCCCTGCTAAAGCATACTAATTAAAGAAGCATATAAAATTTTATTAGAAGTTGTGGACATTCTCTTATTGAGTCAACATTTTTTCCGAGTTCTTCTATGATTGTAAAATAGTCATGGTGCATGGTTCTAGAAATATTTTGGAGGTCTTAAAAGGTTGCCTATAGCCCAAACTTTAAAACAACACCCTTAGGGACTTTTGAGTCTTTAAAAAATACTGATCGTGTAACAAGTGCTGATTTATAGGAGTAGGAGCCACCGTTAACTAGGGCGATGGATGGGGTACAGGTGGCTTCGGGCTACTAAGTTGCCTGACCTGTCCACGGCAGAAGGGTGTGGCCCTAGGACGGAGGTGGTTAGCCGGTCAGTCGTATCCTACTCATCTAGCTGAAAAGGTCTCACAGGAATTCTAAACAGGGTAATACTCGTTAGATTCAGAGGTCTTTAGAACCCCAGCTAGTGTGAGCTTTAACCCAAAAATAGGAGGGAGGTAGTGAGTGGGGTTTTAGCTCAAAGCCAAAAATCTGACAGTGTACAAAAGGAAAACAAACTCAAAGTCCTCCCTCTTTGTTATATACCCTTTGGCACAATCTATTGTCTCATCGTCCATGTTTTTATTCAGATAAAGGCTTTTCAAAAACCTGTAGCAGTGTATCATAATTATTTGCCACAGTGCTCACAATGCGGGATGTAAAATTCCATCTAGGACGAGCATTTTTGGGCACCCTACAGACTGAAAAAATGGCATTCTCTTTGTAGACTGAAAAGGGGTAGCAAACCCAGTGAGAGTTGCAAAAAAATACTCTTGACTGAGGCAAGCATTTAGCACCCTGAGACAACACTAGATTCATAATAAGGCATAACAATGCACAAATGTAGCACTGGGAACTATTTCTTTAACCTTGGCCTGCAGGCCATTGAATGAATAAGCCATGACCGCAGCCCCATCATAGGTTTGGGCCACTATTTTCTGGATTATTACATCAGACACAGACTGGGCATCTCGTCCTTCTGCCGCATCAAAAAATTAAATGAAACGTTCCTGTATTTTGCCTGCACTATCCAAATAACACACAATGACCGACATCTGTGCATGGCATGATAAATCTGTAGATTCATCCACCTGCCATCCACAAAATGGGGCACTTTGAATTTCACTTTTGATCTCATCAGAAACAGTGGCAGCAATAGCAGAAATCTGATAATTTTGGATGGAATGAGATATACCAGAAAACACAGCTGATGACTGCAATTGTGAGGCCAAGACAAAGTCATATTTTGCTAATGTTTCTGTAAATTCTCTGTAATTTTATTGGTTGATTCACTGCCCTCATCGTGCCCCCTGGATGCCAGCTCTTGGCAGTCTAGTAAAGAAGTAACATCAATAAGTCGATTCAAGAAGGCCCGATTTTTTTCACGGTTTCATTGTGTTTTGCTACCTGAATGCGCAAATTGATGTTCATGATAGCATGTTCAACCCTGACCTTCCCCAAACAACTTCACATTGGACATGAAAGCACATGTTCTTTCCTCTGCTCATGTTTTTGTATCTTCTTTCAAAATTATTCAGATCTGAAAACCCATCTTTGACCAAACAGCACATCCCTGAGAAGGTTTCAGACATGGCCAACAATACATTTTATTTGTAAAGTTAACCTTGTTGTACCAGGAGAGTTGAAATTACCTGTTTCCTTTACCCTTCTTTTGAATTAAACTAATATTTGGTGTTGGTCTGCCCTGCTGTTTAATTCTAAGTTTTTCCTCATAAGGAAGACTACCTAAAAGTTAGGCGGGCACTTGGTGTTGCTTCCCAATCAGCTTGGAGAGTTCTGCTCATTGTCTCTACTTTCCCCAGACGGATTTGATGGGAGCAGGACCAGATTGATAATATGCAGAACGTAGAGTGATAAAATTGATCAATCTGGCTAGCAAAGTTAACAAAACCGAGACAGGATTATTTTATTTTTCAAATGCATTTTGTTTTGTGATTTTCCTGTAAATTCTGGATGTCAAGCACTGCTCTTATCCCAACAGCTGTAGCAGAAATTTTACCTTCAGCTGCTGTAGTTTAACTTTTTGATGATCGACACATTTTTCAAACTCCTCCAAAATAATCTGAAGATCAAATATTTCTTTTTCCAGCTTCTTTATCTTCTGCTTAGGAAAGTCTAGATGCAGAAAAGAAAGAGCCCAGTGAGTGTTATACAGTGAATCAGTTGGTCACAACCAAGTCACACCGTCATACCAGTAGCTGACAGATCCAGCATGAGATGTATGGAACAAGTAAATATGTACGACAGTAAATATGTACGATGTATGACAGTTTATTCTGAAAGTGTTGGCTGATTTCTTCCAGGTCACCCATTGTCCTAGAATACTGACATGTTAAAGTTACTCACCGAGAAAGTAAAGTTGTAAATATGTACGTTGAGTTATACATGGACAAATACCAGCAAAGAAGACAAAAATGTTATATCTATTGAGTTATATTTCTTTCTTCTTTCTGATAATAATTTTGCACCACACTCCATGCCGGTAAGTGGCGGTAATGCCCATCTTTCGTTTTTGCCAACTGCCAGATAAACTCCACGAAGAAAATTTTTAAATCCATGTTGGGAAAAAGAAAAGAAAGAAATGAGAAGTTTTGGATGGACAACTGAAAAGAAAAGAAAATAATTTAAAATGACTCATTTAGAAATTACTCAGACAACACCAATATCAATTATACCACCATGGGTTCTACCAGAAGCAACAGTAGATATGTCAATAATGGAAAAGACACAAGATAAATCTTACATCGTAGATAGTTATTTAGTACAGTTACATTTAAACAATTATTATGAATGTATTCCTATTTATACAGATGCATCAGAGACAACTGGAAAAATAGGAATAGCTTTTGTAGTACCAGAATTCAATATAAAAATAGGAAAACGAATTACAGACGGATTATCAGTATACACAGGAGAAATGTTGGCAATATTATTAGCTTTACAATGGGTAGAAGACATAAAACCATTAAAGACAGTAATTTGCTCAGATTCAAGCTCTGCATTATTAAGTTTAAAATATAATCAATAAGATAGTAGGATGGACATTTTATTAGAAATATTTCATACATTATTCAGAATACAAAATATGGGTTTGATAGTTATATTTATGTGGGTTCCAGTGCATATTGGGGTAGAAGGAAACGAGAGGCCAGATAAAATGGCAAAGAGGGCAATTCAAAATCCCATTAGTTTTACAGTTAAAACAAGTAAATCTGAGGGAAAGAGTATTATTAAAGAAAAACTGATGGAAAAATGGCAAAAAAGGTGGGATGAAGAAAAAAACAGGAAGATGGTTTTATACAATTCAGAAGATCGTAGGAGAAAGAAGAAATGGAAGATGAAATAGAAAGGAGGAGAGAGTAATAACAAGGTTAAGATTTGGGCATACAGTACTTAATTATGCACTTTTTAAAATTCAAAAGCATACTACTGGCAAATGTGATTACTGAATATGAAACAATAGAACATGTTAGATCACAATGTTATAAATATGAAAGAGAGAGAAGATATATGAGGAGAGAGTTTGAATATATTAAGGAAAAGGTTAATTTATTAGATATTTTGAGGAAGAATTTGGGGAGTAAACATATACAAATAGTTATTCGATTTTTAAAGAAAACTTAATTATTTCATAGAATTTTATTATAGAAGGTGTGTTTATGAATGTCTGTATGATATAGAGGTGTAGAATACATATACATATATATATATATATATATATATATATATATATATATATAGAGAGAGAGAGAGAGAGAGAGAGAGAGAGAGAGAGAGAGAGAGAGAGACCATCACGAACCACACTCCATACCAGTAAGTGGCGGTAATGTTACTAAAAGTTTGTTGCCAACCGCCAATAACTCCAAGAAGAAGAATCGAAACAACCCGCATGCGCTAACCTGTGACGTATCATCTGACTTATATTTCAAATAAGCCGGGAAAGTAATTTCTGTTTAAAGAAAAGAAGTGTGTGGGTCTGACGACGGTCAGTGTAAGTAACATTAGCTTCCTACGTAGCTTATTAGGACATGTTACAGCTAATTCCCAAACCTCAGTTTTACGGAAAATGTCAATGTTACATCTGACGATTAAAAGTGAATTTGTCGTACACAAATGTCAGTTAGCGGGAAGTACGGGCATGCACTGTACAGTAGGCTCCATGCATTGAGTGCTTTGTTTTGGCTGCAGGTAGGGCTCGTTCTGGTACTGTCTCTTAGCTCAGGTAGGTTCCTTCTGATGTGGTCTCTGTTACACACCTGGCACACTGCTTATGAAGTTCAGATACCATTTACTAAAAGAAAATGTCTGTTATCATACACTGTTTCTCAGTAGATATAACATTTTTGTCTTCTTTTCTGGTATTTGTCCATGTATAACTCAAAGTACATATTTACTTGTTGTTGATCTACAACTTTACTTTCTCAGTGAGTAACTTTAACATGTCAGTATTCTAGGACAATGGGTGACCTGGAAGAAATCAGCCAACACTTTCAGAATAAACTGTCATCCATACATCTCATGCTGGACCTGTCAGCCACTGGTATGACGGTGTGACTTGGTTTGCATATGTGACGAACTGATTCACTGTATAACACTCACTGGGCTCTTTCTTTTCTGTATCTAGACTTTCCTAAGCAGAAGATAAAGAAACTGGGAGAAGAAATATTGGAACTTCAGATTATTTTGGAGGAGTTTGAAAAATGTGTCGATCATCAAAAAGTTCAACTACAGCAGCTAAAGGTAAAATTTCTGCTACAGCTGTTGAGATAAGAGCAGTGCTTGACATCCAGAACTCAGGAAAATCACAAAAAAAAAGAAGCATTGTTTTTATTTTTTATAATCCTGTCTCAGTTTTGTTAACCTGGCTAGTCAGATCGATCAGATGTAGCACTCTACGTTCTGCATATTATCAATATGGTCCTGCTCCCATCAAATCCGTCTGGGGAAAGTAGAGACAATGAGCAGAACTCTCCAAGCTGATTGGGAAGCAACAACAAGTGCCCGCCTACCAAAGGTTGGTTTTAGGCAAGGCAAGGCAAATTTATTTGTATAGCACAAGTCAGTACAGAGACAATGCAAAGTGCTTTACATGATTAAAATACAGGAAAATAAAACAGAATATAAGCAAGTAGGAATAAAATGTAGAAACAGAATAGAACATCAATAAACGGTTGGACTAAAAAAGTTGAACTAATGCTGTTTCAGTAGAACAGTTTAACTAGAACAGTCAAAAACAGTCCTAAACAAATGTGTTTTTAATCTTGATTTAAAAGAACTCAAGTTTTCCGCACTTTTACAGTTTTCTGGAAGTTTGTTCCAGATAAGTGGAGCGTAGGAACTAAATGCTGCTTCTCCTTGTTTAGTTCTGGTTCTAGGTATGCAGAGAAGGCTGGAGCCAGACGACCTTAGTGGTCTGGATGGTTGATACACTGATAACAAGTCTGTGATGTATTTAGGTGCTAAGCCATTCAGGGATTTATAGACTAACAGAAGTATTTTAAAGTCTATTCTCTAAGATACAGGGAGCCAGTGTAAGGACTTTAGAACTGGGGTAATGTGTTCTACTTTCTTAGTCTTAGTGAGGACGCGGGCAGCAGCGTTCTGGATCAGCTGCAGCTGTCTGATCCACTTTTTAGGCAGACCTGTGAAAACACCGTTGCAGTAATCAATTCGACTAAAAATAAACGCATGGATTAGTTTTTCCAGATCCTGCTGAGACATTAGTCCTTTAATTCTGGAAATATTCTTCAGGTGATAGAAAGCCGATCTTGTAATTGTCTTTAGATGCTTTTGGAGGTTCAGGTCTGAGTCCATCACTACACCCAGGTTTCTAGCTGAAGCGACTGAAGCTGTGTGCTAACTTTTGATCTCTCCTCTATTGGTCCAAATATTACTTCTGTTAGCCAATCACAGTATCAAATGAAAATGTTGTAAGCAGCAGACGCCATGAGAAACCACAACAAGCTAAGTTAGTCAAGACACTTCTTGCTGTTCTTCTTTCAAAGAAGAAATTGTGGATTCTTAGAAAACAGCTGTGATAGCAGAAGATGCGCGTGCGTCCTCCTGCGCTGCCATGTTTATGTTGGTTCTGCTGTGGGCTCGTCGGCTATTTGCTTTCATCACAGCTGGTATGATCCACCCTAAACCATTATACTGCAACGTTTTTGGCCCGACCCAAAAACGGTTGAGATGGGAGCGGGACAAGACGGGTTCCAATGTGTTTGAGAATGCACAAATATTGCGAGAATTCAGCTTGCATGCAAGGGTAATGTTTTGTTGTATTTATACAGATCGTTTTTATGTCTTTCAGGAACTTGAGAAGTTAATTCAAAATGATCTGGAGGGTGTTCAGCACATGAAAGACAACATTCCTGCACACATTCCTAAGAAGACAAGTCCAGTCAAGTAAGAAAATGAGATTCTTTATTTGTTTCTACAAAGAACTGTAAATATATCGTGTATTATTTTAGGTATTTTTGGTCTTGGAGAGGGAGAGAGAGAGAGAGAATTATTTAGTTTTGTGATAATAATGAAAACATCTGTTGTATCTTCAAATAAATAAAAAATATTTTGGAAACCGTTAAAGTGGCCTAAATTATTTGCAGTTAATATACATCACAGCCCAGTATTAAAAAAGGACACTGCTTAGTCCTGCTCTACCAGGATGATGGGGGACACACATTTGGATTACATCATCTTGAGCTCTGTCAATAGAAACGCTTGTATTTTATCCAATTATGAAATGATGACCAAAATATACTGCATTCTGCACTTACTGCAGCGCCCGTTTCTAACAGTAAGTGATGCTCTGCAAGAAATTGAATGGTAGGAAAGAGGTTTAGCAGGAAGTACTTTTTATACACAAACAGAACTACTCGGGTTAAAATATTTACCCAAAATATTACAAACATACAAATGAGATTTCTACCGTTTGGAGATGTGCCTTATTTCTGCAGTTACTTAAAGGGACGATCAAGCAGACCTAAACAGTTAAAGGCCAATATCAAAATGATCTGTTCTTGCTAAAAATCTTTGAGTCTCATGTAACCTGGTAATTGAAAGAGTATCTCTTTAGCCATTATACTATGGTTAGGCCCAGAAATATTTGGACAGTGACACAAGTTTTGTTATTTTAGCTGTTTATGAAAACATATTCAGGATACAATTATATAATCAATATAGGCTTAAAGTGCAGACTCTCAGCTGTAATTTGAGAGGATTCACATCCAAAGCGGAACATGGGTTTAGGAATTATAGTTCTTTAATACGTAACTGCCTCCTTTTTCAAGGGACCAAAAGTAATTGGACAATTGACTCAGAAGACTACAAAATAAATAACCAGGCAGCATGGGCTCTTCCCTCGTTAACCTGTCATCAGTGAAGCAGTTAAAAGGTCTGGAGCTGATTCCAGGTGTGGCGTTTGCATTTGGAAGCTGTTGCTGTGAACACATGTGGTTAAAGGAGCTCTCAGAGGAGGGGAAACAGAACATCCTGAGGCTGAAAAAAAGAAGAAATCCATCAGAGAGATAGCAGATATGTTAGGAGTGGCCAAATCAACAGTTTGGTACAGTCTGAGGAAAAAAAAAAAAAAAAAAAAAAAAGAGTACACTGGTGAGCTTGTGAACTCAAAGAGGCCTGGAGGTCCACGGAAGACAACAGTGGTGGATGATCGCAGAATCCTTTCCATGGTGAAGAAACCCTTCACAACATCCACTCAAGTGAAGAACGCTCCAGGAAGGTGTAGGTCTACCATAAAAAGAAGACTTCATGAGAGTAAATACAAAGGATTCACCTCAAGATGCAAACCATTAATCAGCCTCAAAAATAGAAAGGCCAGAATTGACTTTGCCAAAAAACACCTGAAGAAGCCAGCCCAGTTCTGGAAGAGCATTCTTTGGACAGATGAGACTAAGATCAACCTGTACCAGAATGATGGGAAGAAGAATTGGAACAGCTCATGATCCAAAGCACACCACATCTTCTGTAAAACATGGTGGAGGCAGTGTGATGGGATGGGGGCATGCATGGCTTCCAATGGCACTGGATCACTTGTGTTTATTGATGATGTGACAAAAGACAGATGCAGCTGGATGAATTCTGAAGTGTATAGAGAAATATCTTCTGCTCAGATTGTCAAATGCACCAAAGTTGATTGGACGACACTTCATAGTGTAGATGGACAATGATCCAAAACATACTGCAAAAGCAGCCCATGAGTTTTTTCAAGCAAAGAAGTGAAATATTCTGCAATGGCGAGTAAATCATCAGATCTCAACCCAATGGAGAATGCATTTCATTTGCTCAAGACTAAACTTAAGGCAGAAAGACCAACAAACAAGCACCAACTGAAGACAGCTACAGTAAAGGGCTGGCAAAGCATCACAAAGGAGGAAACTCAGCATTTGCTGATGTTCATGGGTTCCAGACTTCAGGCAGTCCTCGCCTGCAAAGGATTCTCAACAAAATATTGAAAAGTAACATTTTACTTAGGGTTATGTTTATTTGTCCAATTACTTTTGGGCCCCTGAAATGAGAAGCGTTTGTATAAAAATACAATTCCTACATGTTTAATCATATATTTTTGTTCAACTCCTTGTATTAAACCTTAAAGTCTGCTCTTAAATTACATTTTAGTTGTTTCATTTCAAATCCAGTGTGGTGGCATGCAGAGCCCAAATCATGAAGATTGTGTCACTGTGCAAATATTTCTGGGCCTAACTGTATATTGCATGTTCAAACTGGCTTTAGAAACTATTCAACAAACTTTTGTGCAGTTTTAAATTAGCCCTTAATGGTTAAAAAAAACATGTTGTTTTCAACTCCAAAACAAATTCTTAAATTTTGTTTCCCTGTATGACATCTCTTCATGGTTTGAAGATTGAGTTAGTGTCTGAATATAAATACATCATGTTCTTGATTGATGATTGTCCTTTAACACACTTTATCAAACAGATGGTAAAAAAACTGAAGCTGAATTAAGTCTTGTCTTTCTTTTCTGGCTAAAAAGACTTATGGCTGCCACTTCTATCTCTTTGAAATCTAATTCATTTAAATTACATTTCTGTAGTCAGAAGATCAAAGGGCTGAAATGTTCTTGATACAGTCAACCACCGAGCCCTGAGATTCATCTGTTACGCCCACCAGGCTGGTTTGATTGGGTAACATTGAAGGAAATCACACAAGGAGTTTACTACTTAAAACAAAATGATTGTTTATTTAAAGAAATGCAACCTGAAAAGGAATATCTGAACTGAGAAACTAAAGATTAGATTAATCAAGGCCCATAAATAACCAAAAATAAGCAAAAGCTGTAACCCAACACAAAATCCAATCAACAACAAAAAAAAACAGGAGAGAAATTACAGGGAGAGCCTCGTTTGCTCTGCACACATGGCAGCTTTTAAGCAGTAGCAGCAGTTTGGCCAACCAGCACCACCTGCAGCCGGCCCAATTCCAAAACCCTGAAAGACAAAAACAAAGACCTAACTAGGCCATAACGCATCACAAACCCCAATATACTAGTAATTGTATGTTGTACAGTCACGTTGTTTACCAATGTTGGTGATTTTCAGATATGTATTAATTTAGTATTTTAGTTTTTAGCTTGGTAGACTGAACAGAAAATGTAGGTTTTCCAAGCATGTAGGATACATGTATTATCGAAATTATCTAATGTGGTTAGAAGCTTGCAGTTTTGAAGGGCTGAGAATTATCCGTTTTTTTTTGGTTTGCAGGGAAAACAAAGACGCAGCGAACCAGAACACGGCGACAGATGTTCAGCCAGCCCAGGCTGAAAATGTTAAAAAGACCAAGAGGGGCTTTGTCAGAGAGATGCACTATATTACCTCACAGGAATATGAGAGCATCCCTCAGTAAGTCTTGTTTTACATGTTAGTTTTACACATACCAATTATAGTGGTTGGTAACTCTCAGGTTATTATTCTAGTGTTTTAACAATCAATCTAAAAATATTATTTGGAATGTACAGTCATTAAAAAAATGTAAAAATAAGACTATTATGTACTTAATGCAAACAGATTAAATTAATATATAAATGATTAACTGTATAAAGTGAAGTACAATATTCTACAAAATGGTAGCCTTTAACTATTATACTGTATTTTAAAAAGCCACTTTTTCCTCTTTTCCTCTTGCGGACTGCACAGTGGAAAGTGGGTAGCGCTGTTGCCTTGCAGCAAGAAGGTTCTGGGTTCGAGTCCTACCCTGGGTCTTTCTGTATGGAGTTTGCATGGAGGTTGCATGTTCTCCCATTGCATGCGTGGGTTCTCGCCGGGTACTCCTCCCACAGTCCAAAAACATGACTGTTAGGTTAATTGGTCTCTCTAAATTCTCCTTAGGTGTGAGTGTGTGTGTGAATGATTGTTTGTCCTGTCTGTCTATGTGTTGCCCTGCAACAGACTGGCGACCTGTTCAGGGTGTACCCCGCTTCTCGCCCGGTGAACGCTGGAGGTAGGCACCAGCAACCCCCGCGACCCCATGAGGGATTAAGCGGGTCAGAAAATGGATGGATGGATAACAGCATGCACAGTTTTGCCACAGGGTGGCAGTGATGTACCTGAAAAACAGACCAGAGTTTGTGAAACTGAAGGGTAGTGTATGGGTCAGGTAATCAGGTGACTCTGGATCAGAGAAGGATAAGAAGCTAGGAACAAAGGGCTGGTAGACTGCTTTGTAGCACAGTGTGTATCTTGAATGTAAACAAAACAAAGGTGCATTATGGTGAACAGATGCAGTGTTTCCCGAAGACCGACTCGCGGAGCGGGGGGGGGGGGGGGGGGACGACACGTTGTGTTTTTTCCCTGCCATTCACGCACGCGCGAAAGCAACAACAACAAACCGCGTGTTAACGTCACTTTTTTTTTTTTGGGGAATGTTGGCGAGGCGGCCGCCTCGCCAAGATAGCGCTGCGGGAAACCCTGAGATGTGTCGTCATACTGCACGGATCACAACTTCATGGGACTAGTTTGTTTTCCACTTTATAGAACACTGCTGGAGCAAAGATCCAATTCCTTCTCTACACAATGATACCCATGTTAAAAATTCCAGTTAATATTAAATCCCTCTGATTTTGCCACTTGATGCTTTTTCTTTTTGGTGACTGTTGTCTATGTGCATCTGTGTTTTTCAGGTACATGAAAGGACGTGTATCATATGAGCAGCTCAATACTGTGGTTGAAAGCATTAACACTGCTATAAGAGCCAAGTACAAAATCCTTTCTCAGCCAATGAAGGCGCTTAATATTCACGCACGCAACTTGCAGCAGCGCTTCAAAAACCAGGAAAGCAAAGATACAAAAGGTATCCTGCATGCAGAACGTCCCCCAAGTAGCTGATGTAAATGAATGTTTGCACAACTCTCGGATAATTATATGCATCTCATTTAATGTATTATACTCTCACCTCAGTGAATTAACTGAGATTGAATAGTTTCCCTGTGTTGTATTCAGGAGAACTCTCCAGAAAACCTATTTTATGACACCCGAGTACAAGGAAGCTGATTCTCTTTCTCCCTCCCCCCACCCCTTTTTTATATATCCCACAGGACAGTTTTTTGTAGTGGAGGATGACATCCTTGAATTTACCCAGATGAAGGTGGACAAACGCTTTCAGGGGATCTTGAACATGCTTCGACACTGTCAGCGCCTCCGCGAGATCAGGGGGGGCGGGGTCGTCCGCTATACGTTGAATTGAAAGAAGATGGATCCTTCTCAACATATTCATCACAACAACGCTGTAGGCTTGCACAGTTATGTATATCAGTGTCAGGCTGTACATTTAGACTTTTGTATAAGGTCAGATTACTTGTATTGACATAAAACCTGCTCAGATTTTTATTGAATAAAGTGAAGTTGCAGAAATTTTATGTCTTCTCTGTGAAATACTTGTAATTTTGTGCAATTAAATTTTACTCTACTGGGGTGAGTCAGTGCAGTTTAGTCTGTTATTTTTGTAACAACTTATGGGATGTGTTGAACTAGGTTTTATGTCTTAACATTTGGGTAGTAATCTCATTTGGTGTAAACTGGGATGATAAAATCATATTTTTAAACCATTAAATTAACCTGATATAGTCCCCTTTTGCCCCTCTTATTCAAATTGAATCAGTTAAATTATATAGCGCTGTTAAGATATCAACTGGGTCAGTGGAACAAACTGCTTAACCCAGAACTGCATGCCACACTTAGATAGCACCGGACACAAGGAGATGACTCAAATCTACCAGATGGCGTCCCGGAGGTGACAGTTTTTCTACTGATGACAGTTTGGATGTGTACAGCCCCTGCATGGGTGTGAACCTAAACTCCTTTATAATGTTTGTGTGATGAGCGATCGGCACGTCTTGCCGATCAAGAGCCCATCAGCGCTGATGTGTCTGTAACCGTTTCTGTCTTTAGTAGATAAAATATAAGAAGTATACTTTCCTGTTTCACGCGTCTTGCACCCAAAGTAATATTTAAGTGGGGGTCGCCTGAAGGGTAAAAATAAGCTGGGTCCACTGAGGCTGTTTCACCGCCGACAGGGTGCGGTAGCTCTTAACAGCGCCAATTTACAACACATGTACTCAAAGCTCTACACAATGAATTCAGTCAAACCATACAGTGGTCAAAACGTTTTCCAGGCAAAGTCAGCAATTGCATGAAGTCATTGACTTGAAGCATTCAAGAATCTTTGTCATTATGAAACGTAATATTTTGATGTGACACTGGCTCAGAATTCACACATAACACACAGATACGGAAAGAGACATAATGTTCAAGTTCAATGCACTGACAACACTTCCTTAGAAACTAAAGTGTGCAAATAGTCCTTAGCATCTGGTGAGATTTAAATGTTCCGAGTCAAAAACAGTCACTTTTTACTGCAATGTAAATTATTGTGCTATTGCATGAATGTATCAGACCAAGTGGTCCTTTTTTCCTAAGGAGAGGTTAAAAAGTGCAAATAGCAAAAATTTAAATGTACAGAAGTAAACATCTGTGACAGCAGACAAAGTATTCATCATCCCATAATGAAAAATACAACATTGAGTTTAATCCATTATAAAAACCCTGTGAGGTATTAAGACTACAGCTGCATGCAGGAGTTATGGGACAGACGGCTCCACAAGAGTCAGTAGACCATCCACAACTATACACCAGTGAGCTTATGCTCAGGAACGTGTAAACTGATAGATTTGCTATGAAGTCCTGAATGTCAGGACAACAGTTCAGGGGAGTGTGTGAAAGAATGGACTTTGAGCATAACAACCCCCTCCCATTTAATTAGTTTTATTTCAGTGAAAGACCGTTTTGGATATTCCAAATGTTCTGTTTTAATTTGAAATTAGTTCAATATTTCGACTGAGGGTAAAGCACTATGCATGTAGCGGCAACAATTTGCCACAAGAGGGCATATTGTACATACAGAATACACCTGTTGAACGCTGTCTCTTAACAGTTAAAAACCCTGCAAAATCCCACTGACTGGTAATTCAGGTGTGCAACACAAGGTAGGCCATGTGGGGCCTAGTTCAGCTGTTTTAGCCTTATTAAATCTTTAAATCATAAGATGTGTGGCGTTTTAAAGTGCTTCATACTAAATAAAGCTGGATTAGGTTGGACTTGACCCGTACACAATTTAGCAACAGGATACATGCCAACCTATTAACAGGCTGTAGAACTTTTCTATCCTTTTGCTGACAGGATGGCAAAGGTTCAGAGGATCAGTCTGTTCAAGCACTTTCAATTTCAACTATTGTGAGTAATTCCTTCCCTTTTTCCATCATGTCGGGTTTTCAGCTTACAGTCAGTGGACCGCCACATCCACATCAGAAAGATTAAGGAATTCTCCACTCCCATCTGATATACCCAATAAATTCAAATATTGAAACATTTAATTTATTTCATCAATTCAATGCAGAAAGTATTCTGGCTGAAAGCAAAAAAAAAAAATAATAATTTAAGAAAATCATATCAGACCAATAATTATTTTCCCTAAAGAAATGGCTTACTGAAAGCATGTCCATGTACTGCACAGTATGTAGAAAACTGTTTACCAGTGGGCATGAAAAACCTGACGAGGATCAAATTGAAATGTAGATAGCATTCTGAACCACTCTGTATAACTGGACTGAATTTATATTTTTACTGTAAAATGCCTTGAGATGACATTTGTTGTTGTGGCCATTTATGATATATTTTGTGGATTGTAATTTCTACCAATTTAGTTTTCTTCTTTGGGTAGTTGGAATATATTTAAGTTAGTTTAGAACGAAATTTGTAATTCATTTTTATATTTGAAAATGTTTAGATTACGTTGTTAATTGTTAGACCCTCCCATTAATTTGAGTAATTAAGAACACACCGGGTGCTTGGTGGAGAGCTATCATTTGGTAAATGTCTGGTGTGGACGGGAGGTTTTGTAAATGATTTTTTGACCACTTTTAGAGCTTCAAACAGAAAATTGAGATTATTTTTCGTTTTCAACAAGTTGCAAGACATTTGTTAGTCATTAATTTGTCTATATTTTTTTCAAGAAATAAATCACATATTTTTACAAATCAATGAAGTCGGAAGTGCATGCAAATCAAACCACCTGTTACCACCCACGGCCTATGTTGGAATTTTGGTTTTTTGGAACATAGAAGGCCGCGCCATTTGTTGTGAATTGGAAAATATAAATATCTGAATAGAACAAATGGATTATGTGCACCCATGTTTGGCAGGTGCTTCTTACATGACCGGTGCAGTGTTTTTGGAATGACTGCCAGTGTTGGCTGTAATCTAAAACTAATTTTTCAACGTTTGGGGAGGATCGCGCAAATAAACAATAAGAATGTACAATAGATTTATTCTGAGAAAAATACTTAATTCAGAAATGCCAATTCATTAAATGAAGTCCCATTACCTTTATGTTCAAAAAGTGAAATGTTTTGTTCATTTCAATAAGGCCCTTCATTATTTATTCCATTTAGTCTTTTGAGCACGCCTCGTCTTTTGGTTTCCGTTTTATCACTACGTGACTGGAATTGGTTCAGTTTCTATTAAGCCCAGTGCATTTACGTTAAATGTGTTGTACTTTCAAATAAAAATTACACCACTCGACTGCGTCCAGATTAGCCTCAAAAACTCAAACATGTTTGACTGCTAATGATACCCGGTCGGTTTCCCTCTCAGACTCCAGTCTTCTCCCCATCCCACACTAGGTTTGTGCTAACCCGCCCTGCCGACTGTGTGCAGCTAAGTGCAGACGGATGCAGACTTTCCACGACTGGCAAATCGGGACGGTGTCGGCAGCTTTAGGCAGTATAAAGTTGTGTTGTGGTGGAATAAATGAAGACGCTGAGCTCCAACAGCTTTTCAACAGCTACAGGTTTAATATCAGATCAACAACAGTAGAAAAACAGAGGCTAACAGAGAAAAGGAAGAGTAAGAAATCCAAATTCATCCAACAGACTCTTTAAAATAATTCCTCTGTACAATATTTACACACACATGCACACACTCACACACACTACATTTACACACCGTCTCCTCATCCAGCCTAAGGATGTTCTCAGTGAGTCCTTTTTTTCCTGAGACATCCAGGTGATCAAGTAATGATGTAGAGTCCAGCGTGGGGAGTCTCAGAGGACTCTGACATGTATGAGGATGAGAATAAAAAGATAAACCAGTGAGACGACAGTGGGCTGTGGAAAAACGAATAAAGGCTGTGAATGACATGGACTGGCAGTCTTCCCTTTACTTTGGAAAGTTTGTTGGACCCTGAAGGTCATCAGACGATCCAGTGACCGGAGTTCTAACTAGTTTCCACCTCCCAGTTCCACAGTGCCATCAGTCTGAGAACCAAAGCCTGTGCTATCAGATCAGTGTGGAGTTGGCTGTACCACCTGGAACCAGCAGAACTGTATTGGTCTGGTCCAGCAGGGAGTTCGCTGAATGTTCAGGTGTAGATGTAGATGTTTGTAGACTTCAAACATGAAGTGATGTCACCACAGAGACGTACTTTCATGTGATCCAGTCACATGACTAAGATGGGACGAGGACAGCCAATCAAGAGTACCTGTAGAGAGCCAGCAGACATACAGGTCAAAGATGGAGGAACTCCCATTGACCACCGTCCACATGAACAGTTACCACAGCTGTTGAACAGTGATCCCTCCACTGTGTATATCCACTTATCTGTGTAAGGTGGCAACGGTACAACCTGGACAGGTGAACTTTGGGATATTTAGAAAGACCTTTTAACCTAACATGCATGTTTTGGACTGTGGGAAGAAGACTGTGGCTAGAGTACCCAGAGAGAACCCGCAGGCACAGGGACGACAAGGGTAAAGGCTACAAACCCAGGACCTTCTTTTGGAAAGACATAAACATATAAAGCTGTTTATCACTTTAACTAGCTTGAGTGTCACCAGCTGAGTTGAGCTTATATGAACCGTTTACAGTAAAGCTCAAAATTCATCATATCCTTGTCAGATTTAGGTTCAAAGTAATCTATAATGTTACCAACATGTTTCTTTTGACAGGAAGTATTAAAAATATTTTTGGATTCAAATCTGAGAACATTCGTGGGAGCTAAAGATCATGGCAAGTTTGGAAAACACAAGAGGTCTTCCAAACTCAAAGATTTGGCAAGGCACGGTTATTTATAAAGCACCATTCATACACAGGCTAATACAAAACCCTTTACATGAAGAGCAAAGAGCTCCACCTAGTTAGCTAACAACAGTTTATAGCCTAAAATGATCTAAAATGCTAACGTTACTTAAAATGCTAACACTAGCATATTGACTACCATTACTCAACTCCATCTATTATGGTAAGGCAGGTTTATTTGTACCATATTTCAGTAACAAGACAAATCAAAGTGCTTTACATGAACAGATGGTAAGAAAACTCATTACTGTGGAATAATAGCAACAGGTCAGGAAAAGTTGGACTACAGACTTAATCTAATGATGAACTACAACAGTAGTACAACAAGAACTCAGAGTTTTCAGCACTTTTACAGTCTTTGTTCCAGATAAGTGGAGCATAAAAACTAAATGCTGCTTCTCCATGTCTGGTTCTAGTTCTGGGTATGCTGAATAGACTTGAGCCAGGAGACCCGAATGGTCTGATCTGGACTGTAGTGGACTGCAATTTAAATGTAATTTATTCACGTAAATGCAATGTATTCTATGGTAGTAATGCAAACCAGCCACCAGGGAGCTCTACTGCACCATTACATCGAGGTTTATTTAGTGGTCAGTCACTATAAGTATAAATTAATTTCATCTGCATCCAAGTTGGCCATCAATCCTTCTAAAGGAGAATCTTAAGCGGTAGAAAAATATTACATACACCGACTTTTAAATAAGACCCTTTAGTTAAAAATTTTTTTAACTAAAGGGTGTTCCCTCTGGCCAAACATAGAGGGGAAAATTGCAGACAGACATCATAATGCTGCTTGCACTAAAGAGAGCCAATACATCTGCATCCAACGCTGTGTGCCACTGTACCCTGGATGCTATGCTACATTTATTCATATCTCATTGATGAACCGAAATGCACATCATGCTTGTCAGATGTTCAGACTAATATATCCGTTGTGTCTACTACTTTGAATCATATACATAAGCTAAGTACTCAGTTGTGAATCTTATGAGGTTATCAGTTTGAGTGGCCCTTTAGATTAGTTTCCAGGTCCCAGCAATAGGCCAATGCATTATTAAAATGTGCAAAAATATTTTTGTTCTTTTTTTTTTTTGGAGATTTTTCGCGGCTCTAGTGGCTCGCTTTTTAACACAGTAGGCTGACAGGAAGAGGGGGAGAGACATGCGGCAAAGGACCGCGGGTCGGAGTGGAACCCGGGTCGACCGTGTCGAGGACTAAGGCCGTACATGGGTAGCGCTACCCGCTGCGCCACCAGCACGCCCCTGAAGTTCTTTTTAAAGTATAATAAAGTAATTGTTTATGTATTTACTATATTACAAAAGGTATTTTTTTTACCCAAGTCTATAATGTTGTATATTGAGTGCTCAGGCACATGAAGTCCACTTGTCTGGACACGTCTAACTTCATGAAAAAATCTAATATTTGAAATAGAAAAAAAGAAAAAGTAAATTTTCTTCTTTTACACTCTAATAAGAATAAAAACACAAAATATTTTTTTTCCTACTGGCATACCTAATGGTCCATGTATTACAATGGCCAACAATAGGAAGTTGGTTAACAATAACTTACTACATTTATATGCATAGAGAAGCTTATATGCTTAGGTCTATGAAATTGCACTTAAACATCTGCTACTGTTTTTAACCCACAGACAACAGTGATTAGTTTTAAAGTACTAAATACAAACTGACCACCTTTTGATGCCTGCTGATGTTGTCACGCACAGTAAAAATTATTACTAATGAAGTAAAAACAGCCTGGTAATGTCTTCAACAAGAACTTCAGAGCCTCTTTTAAACCCGCTTTGTTCAACTCCGCCCGCTTTGAGAGCAGTTTGATTTGTTTTTCCCCCGACTCGGCTCGCTTTTTCTGGTCCTGCTCAGGAGTAGGGCCGATCAGAGCAGAGCAGAGCAGAGCAGGGCAGTAATGGGACATGAGCAGACTGCTGTTCACTGACTGGCCACTGGTGAGGAGAAGCAAGAAGGACACTTCAGCTTCCATAGGTAGACGAGCACGCTGTATTTAATAACCTAAATCAGATTCTCTCATTTCACACACAGTGAAAGCTATTAGGTTTTCTCTCTAAAGAGTGTTTGGTTCAAAAAGTTGTTCATGGCTGCTGATCAAACCAAGGGAAGGAGAAAGCAGAGGAGCTGCCACTGAAGCAGCCTGTCGGGCTGCGGCTCATCCACTTTTTCTGTGGATGGGTGAGCCGCAGCATATGACAGACGGCTTTAACCTGATCAGTCACCGATGCTGATCTTTCTTCTCCGATGCAGTTCATCCAGACTATTAATATGAAGAGTAAAGTGCAGAAATGAAAAGAGGGCAACAATGCTACATCATAGAAGATAAATCATTTATTTTTGACATTTAAATTCAAACATGACAATCACATATAGGCATCTAACCTGATTTGATTATAGACAACTAGAGTGCGTTCCCAGGGCCGCCTTCGCAGGCACACATAATTACCTTTTAGCTATTTGCTGACTCAGGGAAATCAACAAACATATGCCTCACTTGATGGCATGTTCTCTTGTATTTCCCTTGAAATTTGCCTCAAATCGAAAGGCTGATACAAATCCTAAAACAATCAGAGTATCTCGATTCCTCAGTTTCCTCGAGGCTTTGTTAAATTCTGTTTACGCATTTCAGCGTAACGAGAAGTTAGGCTGAAATTAGACCGTTACGGTCAAAACGACACGGCTTCACTAAATAAAAACTCAACTCAAAGGTTGAGCGAACTGCTGAGTTGCCAGCTCCTTTTATGCATTTTTATTTGGTGAAAATCAAGAGTTTAAGAGTTTGGAAAACCTTTTAAAATGTTTTAGGGTTTGTTCTTGTCTGAGAGTTTGGAAACAAATGGTTTTCTGAAGTTTTCCAGACACTGAAAATAATATATCATCAGAAATCACATCACATTGCCTCACAAAGGCCACATTAGTTGGCCTTTGTGAGGCAAATGGATTCGTTAGCAGACACTCCCACAGATAAGTGACAATAGGTCCTGGCAAAGACACGTCCAGTTTGATGCTGCGTGGATAATATTAGGTTTATTCTGGAGGCAGGCGTGTCTTACCTGTTTTACCTCCGAGGAGGCGGGTACATGGACGGGGCAGACGCTTGCTGACTTGCAACGATGGCCGAAGAGGAGAGGCCTGAAAGAGAAAGCCAGTCATCAGAAACATCAAACACCCAAACTCCAGAGCCAAACATTTAAGATGTTGGAAGATCAAGAAGCTGATTTATTCAACACAGCTGTCTGGAAAAAGCTTCACTCAGTATGAAAATCTATATTTGGTACTAGGACAATTTTTTTCATGAGCTGAACACTTGCAGGGGTGTCAAACTCATTTTGGTTTAGGGGCCGCATTCAGCTTAATCTGATCTCAAGAGGGCCACACGAGTAAACTCATTGCAAGATTAAATAGAACTAATAAAAGTGGACTTGTTGTTGATTTTTATATTAAATTAATTTCACTTTTACACAATATATTATGAATAAACTCAGCGTTTTTAAGAAAAGTATGTGCAATTTCAACAATACTTTTACT